>JAJPUD010034552.1:0-10776 GCA_023553655.1 Myrmecobius fasciatus
GGCTGTAATCCAAGTTCTTTTGCATTTTGGAATATCTGATTCCAGGCCCTTCAATGTGGAAGCTGACAGATCCTGTGTAATTCTAATGACAGTCCCTCAGTATTTGAACTTTTTTTTTCTAGCAGCTTGTAATATCTTTTCCTTGGTGCGATAGTCCTGAAATTTGGCCACGATATTCCTTGGGGTTTTAATTTTTGGGGTCTCTTTCAGGAGGTGATCGGTGGATTATTTCAATACCACCTTTGCCTTCTGACTTTAAAACATCAGGGCAATTCTCTTTCATAATTTCCTGGAAGATAGCATCAAGGTTCTTTTTTTCATCGTGACTTTCAGGGAGTCCAATAATTCTTAGATTGTCTCTCCTGGATCTGCTTTCCAAGTCAGTTGTTTTTCCTAGGAGATACTTCATATTTTCTTCTATTTTTTTTCTTTTTTTTTTTTGTTTTTGTTTGACTGATTCTTGAAGTCTTATTGAGTCATTCATTTCAATTTGTTCAATTTTAATTTTTAAGGTATTATTTTCTTCAGTTATCTTTTTTAGCTCCTTTTGTAACTGGTCAATTGAATTTTTTGGTTCATTGCATTCTTTTTCCATTTTGCCAATTTTATTTTTCAGTGAATTGTTGTCTTTTTCCAATTCACTAATTTTATTTTTCAGTGAATTGTTATCTTTTTCCAATTCACTATTTTTATTTTCTAGTGAGTTGGTAACTTTTTTCCAATTCACCAATTTTGTTTTTCAGTGAATTGTTGTCTTTTACCAATTCACTATTTTTATTTTCCAGTGAGTTGGCGACTTTTTCCCATTCACCAGACTTATTTTCCAGTTTTTCACATCTCTGTTGCAGGGTGATGTTTCCTTCTTGCACTGCTCTCAGTTTATTTCCCCAATCTTCTTCTAGCTCTCTTTTGAGAATCTTTATGCAATCTTCCAGGTAAGCCTTCTGAAAGGGAGACCAGCTTAAGTCCACCTTTGTGGCTTTCTCTGGGATTGTTTTCAGAATCTCAGGATCTGGGGACTGCTCTAGTTTATCTCTGTAAAAGCTGTCTATGGTGAGAGCTCTCTTCTTCTTGCTTATGATGTTTAGCTGAGGTATCATTCACCAACAGGGAATTCTGCAGAGGCAGCAGCAGTGGCAGCAGTGGCAGCACCAGCAGACAGCATTTCAATTTGCCCTGGGGCAGTTTGCCGAGTTGACTTCCGGTCTGGGGCTGATCTGGCTAGATCCACACTAGGACCACCCTTTCAGCTACTCTCAATCCACCCTTTATCAAAGGTAGACCTGCCAAAGCACCTGCCCGCAAGCAGAGCAAAGTGGCCCAAGGGTCTCCCAGGGACTTCCTGGCAGCCTGAAATCCTCTGCTCCGTCCCAGCCCCGGACTTGCACCCCGGCTGTGCCCTGGCGTCTGAGCGCTGGGAGCTGCTTGATCCCCTGACCGTCTAAAACTGACCTCAGAAGTTCTTTCAAAGTAGATATTTGATAGAAGTGTGTTGTAGTCCAAGTGTTTGGTGATTCCCTCACTCCAGAACCATTTCAGAGGCTCAGTTTGTCTGTGTCCGAGGGAAGGTCTCAGGAGCTTATAGAGAACGCTGTCTGCAGTTCGCCATCTTGGCTCCGCCTCCTCCCTGTACATAATTAAAAAGAAAAAGAGAATTCCACATAATGCTACAGATCTCTGTTATGTATAGCTCATTTTCCCTAAAAATATAATAAATACTTTGGATATTTTTTCTTCCTTTATATTATTTCATTTGCTGACCTCATTACCTACCAAAGTGTCAAAGTTTTGAGAGCAATATGATCTCTTTCTATCAGATATTCACATCTATTCCCTGTCCAGAGTTTTATTCTCACACATCTATTTATTCAAATGTTGAATTGGATGTACTATAAATATCTTAAAGTTAACATGTTTAAAATAATTAATGATTTTTCCCTTCATCTACGTTCCAACCTCTCTATTACTATAGTGTCTACTAACACTTCCAGGCACCTAGAATCACAACCGAGGGCTCCTTGACCCATAACTTTCTCATCTACCACTCATTCTAACATCTCTCATATAGTCTTCTCTCCTGTGACTCTGTCACTACCCTGATACAGAAGTATTTTACATCAAGTGTAGATAATTTCAATAGCTTGCTATTTATATAGATTGCTCCACCTGCCACACTAATGTATCTTCTGTTTAGCTGTCAAAGTGATCTTCCTAAAGTGCGACTTACATCCCACGTCATAAACTCCAATGGTTCCTTATGATGTCAAATAAATAAAAAAATACTATTTTTGTCTTTAAAAGTCCTTCATAAACTTGAGCTTTTCTACTTTTTCTTCTTACAATGCATTGTTATGCATGAACTCTGCTCCAAAGACAATGATCTCCTCTATTGTTCCTTTCATATAAAACGCTATGTCCCTGTTTTTAAGAGTTTCCTATTTACTTATTTATTTGGATTTGTATCCATATATCCATTTTGTTTGCACATGATCTGCATTCCTCATTTTATTGTGATATTCTCGAGAGAAAGATTATTTTTGTTTGGTTTTTCTTTGGTTTTCTTTTGTCTTTCTTTTCTTAGCACTTAGCACAAGGTCTGAACCATATCAACTGCTTAAAAATACTTGTCAATTAAATTATTATTGTTCCTCAGTGCCAGAATTCTTTCTTTCTTGCTACTTGAAGTGTTATCTTTGACTAGAAGCTTTGAATTTTTACTGTAATGTTCCCAGAAATTCTTTATTTTGTAATTTATTTCATTATATTTTCACTTTGAACCCTGAGACCCATTTCTTAAAATATACCTAGAGTCTTTTATTGTAATTATTGTTATGACTTTCAGATAGTATAAATATTTTTAAATTATGTCTTCTCCATCTGTTTTTCACATCAGTTGTTTTTGCTATGATATGCTTATGTTTTTTCAATATATTGACTTTATTTTAATGTATCTTCTTCTTCCATGGCATCATTAACTTTTATTTCATCTATTCTAACTTTTAGGTATCTGATACTTAGTTAAGTTTGGAACACTTGGCCCAGCTTATTAATTCTCTTTCCAACTATTTCTTCCACAGTTCCTCTTTCTTTTCCAATTCTTTTTCCCACAGTGATATTTCATTTATAAAATCATTTAATTTTTTCAGCTCTCATTTTAGTTATGTTAAAAATTCTAGTTGAACTTATGTCTCTATTGTGGTTTCCTTTCAGGTTTTCCATCTTTTTGTTTTGGAACCATGTTCTTTTACTTTTGTGTCTAAAAAATTCCTGTTGTCATTATGATTATGATTATATCAATTTTTTTTTATTTGGTGATTTTTTAAACCTACTTCTTACCTCAAGTTTTGTTTTAAGACTGGATTCTGCATATTTCTAGAGGAAATATCTGGGCTGTTCTTGTAACCTCCTGGAGATTTATGATAATTTGTGGTTTTGATGATATTGAATGTTGTATTATTCTGCTTTCTAAAGGAGACATATGGGCAGAGACTTGTAAACTTTTAATGTTGCCAAATGGTTTTTATCAAAAACAAAGTTTAATTATTGGTCTACATGTCTGAGTTAAGCAAGTTTTTGCCTAAAGTTTTTATCTGAATAAAACTTCTAGTTAGAGTTCCTGTTTTATACTCAACCATGGTCACCTAGCTGCAATGCTCTATAATTTCATAGTTTAACCCAACTGCTATATCCTTTTTGGTTTAAGATTCTTATCTTGTTTATTTTACTACAGACTTCAGAGGAATGGAGGCTGTGACAGTCTGCTTTACTCCTGCAGTCAAAATCATACCACTATTGTTTATTCCTGAAATCATTTCTTCATTAAACTGCCTTGGTCCTTGATTGCTTCATGTTCTAGAGAACCACCAACTAAGCTCCACTCCTTGCTATTTGTCGCAGAGTAGTAATATATTTTTTTTTCCTTTCATTTCTCAGCCAGGATTCAATCTGGTGTGTTTTCTAGATCTTTGTGTAAGAGTAGTTACTTGGGTAACTTGGTTGTACTACATGCTTGTCCACCATCTTGGCTAGCTGAGTCTTTTATTTTTTTTAAGTATGCTTAGTTATTGCCTTTATATCTTGGTTGTGCCTTTTGAGTTTGGATATTGAATGAAATGAAATGTGAAAAATGAATTTTTTATTAATTTCTCTTGGATATTACTATTGCTATATAAAATTCTGTCATTTTTTTTCGTTTATTTCATGTTCTGATTCTTTACAGGTTATGATTCTTTTTCTATTCATTTCTTTGTTGAATTATTGGGATTTTCTAAGTTGATCACTGTGTCATAAGAAATACTTTTTCTTTTTTGCTTATGTTCACTCCCTCATTTTGTTGTTTTTTAATTTTATTGCTATAGCTATTATTTCTAGGATTATGTTAAATAATAATGGGGGAAGAAAAATCTTTATTTTTATATTTACTAGGAAAGTTTCTAAAGTTTATCACAAATAAAGTTTTTAATATACACTATTTAATTTATCAAATGACTTTTATGCATCTAATCTATGAACTTAGCAGCTCAAATTAATGTTTTATTATCAGGCTATTTTGCTCTATCACGCTAAGATATATGACTCATATCAGTGTATCTAAGAATTTCCAGAATCACTCAGATACATGTCATTGCCACCATACTTTTCAGTATCTTTGTTATAAACTAAGTACATAATAATTCTATTTTATAATGTTTAATTGTCAGTGTTTTCTGTTGATCTGAATAGATGTGTATGTGCTGGAAAAGATGACTATAGTTAGCAACCAGATAATCTACACATTATTCATTGTAGTTCCAGAATATACATTTCACTTTGTAGGAAAGGGATATCGTTATAGCCTTCAGCCACATGAAAGATTTCTATTTGGCTATCTGTTTGGAAAGCATATTATGCAACCATAAACTAGCATAATGTATCACATTATTTATCAAATCATTGAAAAAATATTTTCTTTACATGTCAATATTTTTTAAAAGTGAGTTATTTTCTCATATTGTTGTGAATATATTTTACATTACAACTAAATCTTTGTACATAATAGTTGAAAGGAATATTTTTGCTAAGAAATATTTAGTTTTATCTCAAACTTGTGCATATACATTATTTTCTATTTAATAAATGATACTTATGATCCTTGGGGATTTTTTTCAACTTATATGAATAGGAAACTATAAATTATTAATCTTAGGCCCTATCATTTATCTACTCTACTGTAAATGTTTTGCTTTGATTAAATATGAATATTCACAGAGGAAAAGAATCAAATCACTGCTTATTGACAGTTGACCTGAAAGCATCTCATCAGTTTAATAGATACCAACTAGTTGTTAAACAGTCATGAACCTTCAGTTTTACTAATGATAAATACAAATTGGATTTGAAGGTGATGCGGCTAGCATTAAGCTTCATGGTTCAATTCTGATTTAGTGTCTTGCATAAAGGCAAATTTATAAAATAAAAACATTACATTGAATATTCAGTAATTAAGGATGAAGGTTGGTCAGAATCATTTGGGGTCTTGGGAAAAGAATTTCAGGTAGAAAATTTGTTCTCAGTTAAGAGAGATTTTAATGCAAATCACAAGGCAGGCTTAGTCCTTAAGGAACCAGTAGCAAGTTAGATAAAGGGTCCTATGTTCATACCAGTTTCTGGACCGGGTGTCATGGGATCTTAGATGAGCAGTTAAGCACAAGATATAGAAAAAAAATATGCAGCTGCCTACACAGACAGGTGCAGGGAACTTGGTTAATGCTATGTGTTTCAAGGAACTACGTTTATAAAGAAGACTAGTCCCATTTGCCTCAAGTCCTAAAAACTGCTTTCTCAGCAGAGTTCACAGCTTTGCTGGGCAAGTTTTCACAGGACAGGGTGCAAGGCAAAGGCCTGTTAGATCTCTCCCCCCCCCTTATTACTTATTGGGAGAAATCTTTGAAAGAGGGTTAAGATCTTATCTTCTATATCTGCTTCTTGCTGGCAAGGGGACATAGAGCTGGCTCTATAGTGGACCTGAGGGAAAAGGTGAAAAGCTGAAGAACTTGTTGCTGACTAATTCTATGGCAGAAACATCCGAATCCAGTGAAATGGTAGCCACAGCCTGCTAGCACAGAAGCTTAAGGTGGAACTTCTGTAATGAAGAAGAAACAAAGCTTACTTACATGTTAAACAGGCAGAGTTAAGTTAGGTGTGTCAAAAAGCAAACTTTGATATTTAGTCAAATGGCCACTTGATAGTCAGTGATGGCCTTTAGATGCTAAAATAAATTGAAGTAGTAGGGTAAGAAGAAACCTAGAGACTGCCCCAGGGTAAGCTTAGAAGCTTATTGTATCAAAAGGCGAATGGCTGATATTCTGCTAAGGTACAGAGGCCATTCCAAGGATCTAGAGTCTATTTGTTTGGAAAAATAGTAACAGGGTGAGGGGCTGGCCCCTGGAGTTGAGTAGAGACTCCAGAATCTGGTCATTCCTCTTATCCATATATAGGGTAAATGACTTAGCTAAATTGGGTAATACCAAGGCAGGTGTGGTGGAAAGCTTGATTTTTAGTGCCTTGAAGGTGGATTCTTAGTCCAGGTCCCATTGAAGATGTTCAGAATTAGGGACTTTGCAATAAAGCACAAATTGGGAATCCAAATTTTGCAAAATCCAGCCATTCCCGGAAAGGTCTGAAGTTGCTTTTTGGAGGCTCTCCTAAGAAACCTTAGGATAGATCCAAATGAAAAGTGAGTTTGTATCCTAAATAGCTGACATTGCTTGACTATCTGTGCCTTAGCCAGAACTCCATATTCTCTCAGAGGAAAGATGTTTGAGAGATGGTGGCTTCTAGACAGGATTCTGAAGTGAAAGTACAGATTAAGATATCATCTATATATTGATTCAGGGATCCTGAAGTCAAAATTAGGTCTTAGAGACCCTAGCTGAGCTGAGTGCTAGTCCAAACAAATGGATGTTATATCTAAACCCTCGGATCAGGACTGTTCAAGTGATTTGCTGGCAGCTATTAAGGAATACCCAGTTAAAATAAAAAAAAAAGTTATTGTGAATCCTAATCCAGGGGAATAGCCCCACCTTCAAAAAAAGCATCTTGAAGATCTAAGGTCCAGGAATTTCCTGCAGCACAGGAATCTGAATTAACAAAGTGTATGGATTGGCAACTATTGGATGTATTAGAATCACTGACTGATTTATTGCCCTAAGATCTTGCCCTATTCCTTCCTCTCTGTTTGGCTTTTTCACAGGAAGTATAGGACTATTGCAAGGGGAATGGCAGGGCACAAAAGAACAGTAATTTATTAATAAGAGTTTGCACTCCTTACCTAGCCTCAGACTGAATAGTGTGCTGCCCTTAATGAGGAAAACTGGAAGAATCTTTAAGTGGATCTGAAACGAGCAGTACATGGAGCCCAGCCAGGAATTCTTTGGTTTCATGCCTCAGAGTCTACAGGCTCCCAAACATCAGTCCTGTTGCCCCCTGAGAAAGGATTTTGTCCAAAGAGGTTATCATAGTAAAATGAGAGTCTGGGCCATAAGGTCTCTTTCTAGCAAAAGGACTAGGCAAATGGAGACTGTATACAAACTTTGGGGGGAAAAGTGATCCCATATTGACACAGGAGAAAGACATACTATCTGAGGTATAGGCTTACAATAATTCCTATCAGGAGTTGATCAGAGGGATGTGTAGAACCTGTAAATTGTGGGAGGACAGAATAAGTAGCTCCTTTGTTTACAGTTAAAAAACCACCACCAGCAGCAACAACTACCAAAAATCCAAGATATCTTTACCTGCCACATTCATTTTAACCCAGCATTAGCCCAAAATGGTGGAAAAGAAAGGAGCGAAATCCTCCCGCCTCCATCAATGCAAATCCTTTGGTTGGAAAGCCAAAAAAGTAGGATTAGGTAGCTTGATTTCCTGAAGGCCCCTGCCCACAGTCTTACTTCCAATGCAAGGGCCAGGTGTTTTGTAGTACTAAGGCCCCTTCAAAGAGGACGCTCCAATGGTCTGCCTTATGGCAGCAGAAGCTGGCAGGGGCATTGATGGGCATTCCTTCCAACAAGGGAACCCTTTGGGTTTGGGGTCCTAGATCCCGAAATGGCAGCAGAAAGGATATGAGCCTGGTCCCTTTTCTTTCCATGATCTCTCTAATAATTTCTATCCTCTCTAGACTGGTTCTAATTATTAAAGACCCCAAAGACCATTTCCTGTAATTGTGCTATGGAAATGTGGCTTTCCAAAGAGAGTTTCTAACGTTTATGCCTGATGTCTGAGGCAAATTTGAATGCAATGAAACATATATTTAACACAGCAGCACCTTGCTAGGAATTTGGGGTCCAAATTAGAAAATTTCCTAAGGGCTTTGCCAAACTAATCAAGCAATAGGGAAAGGGTTTCTTCAGGGTCCCAGGTGATTGCCTTTAGTTTCTCAAAATTTATTTGTTTGCTGATTCCTTTCTGCATCCCTCAAACTAGAAAGATTATGGGTTCTCATCTCTCCTTTTTTCTATTATTATGATAATTCCACTATGGATTTATTGCAGGACCTGCTGTAGCTCCTGGGTAGTGTCAGGGGGGAGTATCAAATGGGGTGGGTTTCAGATAAAGTGTCCCCAAAGTTTTGGGTCAGCTCCTGGATTCTTTTTTTTTCTCCTCTATGGTGCATCATGAGGATAGGATAATATGAATATTGCCCCTGGTTAATTCAAACTATAGGGTGGCAGCTCTAAAGCCATCTATGAATCTGATAGAGTCTTCAAAATATTGCCTCAACTTATCTTTGATCTGAGACAGATCTGACATAGAGAAAAAGCTATGAAGTCTCATAGAACTCCTCCCACAAAGTTGGGGAATTTTCAGAGGGGACATATTGATGTCGGCTTTTCAGGTGCTATCACTTGGAGCAGATATGGTGTGCTTCCCAGGGTATTGCAAAGATTAAGAACAAGTATAGGTGTTTGCTCAGAATAAAGAGTATGGTCCTAAAGAAAAAGATAAAGATAAAAATCAAGGGAGATTTGGGCCCTAGGATCCTGGTCCAGACTAGATAAAAACATGGATCCTGAGGTTGTGGCTGAGAGTTATTGAAGGATAGGAACTATTGCCAGGACAGGATTATCTAATAGACTGGGCTTCTTATCAGGTGGGTCATATTTAGGGAGAAGAAGCATAAGGCAATGTTTTCTAAAGGCAGGGAGAGAACCATAAAGGCTTGGACATATGGGACCTCTGTCCATTTACACTCCAGTTTGCAGAACAGATCTAATTGTAGGATTATGTTGTATCTAGGCAATCTGCTTTCTGATCAAGTTCTTTAGAGTTCTAAATTGTACTATAGCCAAGCTATATTTCAGTCAAATATAAGCCTCTTTTTCTCTAGATCTTAATCAAATTTGTCCCAATGTGCCAGGGAGCAATCTAAGGGAGAATCCTGGTGTATATAAAGGAACTTTTGCATGTTTTAACTCTGTCCTAACTTATCAACCCCATAGGCACTCACCTGCACCAGCATCCTCGTAAGGAAGAAAAATGAAGCACTTCATTATGCATGACATCCTCCACTGGCAAAGACATAAAAAAGAGGGACCCTAGATTTTAATGGGATTGCATTCCCTACTGAGAGTTCTAGGTAATCAGGGAGTCCTAAGTATCAGGTTGGGCTGCTTCACCATTGGCTAAAAATAGACTTACCGCTTATCTAGAAGTCCCTGTAGGGACCACCAGGAAAATGATGAGGATCAGTCAGGATTAGTCAGAATCAGGGACTTTTTTTTTAAAGATTTTTATTTGTATAACATATGTATGGGTAGCTCCTCAGCATTGATCTTCGCAAAGCTTTCCATTACAAATTTTACCCCCAGTCCCTTCCCCTCCCCTAGATGGCAGGAAGTCCACTACATGTTAATAATGTAATAATAGTTGACAAGTTGTTCAAGAAAAATCCTATCTACAAGAAAAAAAAGAAAACCAAAGAAAGGCAACATAATGCAAGCAAACATCAATAGAGATCATGAAAATGTTACGCTGTGGTCCATATTTCACATCCCTCTCTCTGGGTGTATACGATTTTTTTCAATGAACAATTGGAACTGGTTTGAGACATTTCTTTGTTCCAGAGAGCCATGGACCTCAGAATTGATCATCATGTAATACTGTTGTTGCTGTGTATAATGATCTCCTGGTTCTGCTCGTTTCATTCAGCATCAGTTCATGCAAGTCTCTCCAGGCCTTTCTGAAATCGTCCTGCTGGTCGTTTCTTACAGAGCAATAATATTCCATAGTATTCATATACCATAATTTATTCAGCCATTCTCCAATTGATGGGCATCCATTCAGTTTCCAGTTTCTAGCCACTACAAAAAGGGCTGCCACAAACATTCTTGCACATGGGGGTCCCTTTCCCTTCTCTAAGATATCTTTGGGATATAAGCCCAATAGAAACATTGCTGGGTGAAAGGGTATGCACAGTTTGATAACTTTTTGAGCGTAGTTCCAAATTGCTCTCCAGAATGGTTGGATCCGTTAACAGTTCCACCAACAATGTATTAGTGTCCCAGTTTTCACACATCCCCTCCAACATTCATCGTTATCTTTTCCTGTCATTTTAGCCAATCTGACAGGTGTGTAGTGATACCTCAGAGTTGTCCTAATTTCCATTTCTCTGATCAATAGTGATTTGGAGCAACTTTTCATATGACTAGAGATGGTTTTAATTTCATCATCTGAAAATTGTCTGTTCATATCCCTTGACCACTTATCTATTGAAGAGTGGCTTGAATTCTTATATAT
>JAJPUD010034553.1:0-10775 GCA_023553655.1 Myrmecobius fasciatus
TGTTTCTAGTAGTTTTTTCATTGAGTCTCTAGGGTTCTCTAAGTATACCATCATGTCATCTGCAAAGAGTGATAATTTGGTTTCTTCCTTACCTACTCTGATTCCTTTTATCTCTTTTTCTTCTCTTATTGCCGAAGCTAACATTTCTTTTTTTATTTTTATTTTTTATTTATTTTTTTATTATTAATACTTTTTATTTGCAAAACATATGTATGGGTAATTCTTCAACATTAACCCTTACAAAGCTTTCTGTTACAAATATTTCTGCCCTACTCCCCACCCCTTCCCTAGATGACAGGATATCAACTACATGTTAATTATGTTAAAATACTTAAGAAATCGAATATATGTATACTTATTTCCACACATCATTTTTGTGCAGGAGAAATCGTATCTACAAGAAAGAATAATCAGATAAAAGAAATACAATGCAAGCAAACATCAATAGAGAGCATGAAAATGATATGTTGTGGTTCACATTTCACATCCCTCTCTCTGGGTGTATTTGGCTTTCTTCACTGAACAATTGGAACTGGTTTGAAGCATTTCATTGTTGTAGAGAGTCATGTCCATCAGAATTAATCATCATATAGTATTGTTGTTGCCGTGAATAATGATCTCCTGGTTCTGCTCACTTCACTTAGCATCAGTTCATGCAAGTCTCTCTAGGCCTCTCTGAAATCGTCCCGCTGGTCGTTTCTCACAGAACAATAATATTCCATAACATTCATATACCATAATTTATTCAGCCACTCTCCAATTGATGGGCATCCATTCAGTTTCCAGTTTCTAGCCACTACAAAAAGAGCTGCCACAAACATTCTTGCACATGTGGGGCCCTTTCCGTCTTTTATGATTTCTTTGGGATATAAGCCCAATAGAAACACTGCTGAGTCAAAGGATATGCACAGCTTGATAACTTTTTGAGCATAGCTCCAAATTGCTCTCCAGAGTGGTTGGATCCGTTCACAGTTCCACCAACAATGCATCAGTGTCCCACTCTTCCCACATCTCCTCCAACACCTGTCATTATCCTTTCCTGTCATTTTAGCTAATCTGACAGGTGTATAGTGGTACCTCAGAGTTGTCTTAATTTGCATTTCTCTGGTCAATAATGATTTGGAGCAACTTTTCATATGACTATAAATAGTTTTAATTTCATGATCTGAAAATTGTCTGTTAATATCCTTTGACCATTTATTAATTGGAGAATTGCTTGAATTCTTATAAATATGAGACAATTCTCTATATATCTTAGACATGAGACCTTTATCAGAACCCTTAAATGTAAAGATGATTTCCCAATTTGATGCTTCCCTCCTAATCTTGTCTGCATTAGTTTTATTTGTACAGAAACTTTTTAACTTAATATGATCAAAATTATCTATCTGGTGTTCATTTAAGAGTTCCAGATCTTCTTTGGACTTAAATTTATTCCATCTCCACAGGTCTGAGAGGTAAACTATCCTATGTTCCTCTAATTTGCTTGTAATATCACTCTTTACATGTAGATCATGAATCCATTTAGATCTTATCTTGGTATGTGGTGTTAGGTGTGGGTCCAGCCTTAATTTCTTCCACACTAGTTTCCAATTTTCCCAGCAGTTTTTGCTGAATAGTGAGTACTTATCCCAAAAGCTGGGGTCTTTGGGTTTATCAAACACTAAATTGCTAATGTTATTACCTAGATTGTCCTGATATCCTATCCTATGCCACTGATCGACTGCTCTATTTCTCAGGCAGTACCAAATGGTTTTGATGACCACTAAAACTAACATTTCTAAAACAATATTAAATAGTAATGGTGACAGT
Organism: Myrmecobius fasciatus; assembly: GCA_023553655.1. Taxonomy (NCBI): domain Eukaryota; kingdom Metazoa; phylum Chordata; class Mammalia; order Dasyuromorphia; family Myrmecobiidae; genus Myrmecobius; species Myrmecobius fasciatus. The sequence goes on from JAJPUD010034553.1 coordinate 1,813, forward strand.
GGGCAGCTTTGTTTCACTCATGATCTTACTGGGAATGGTTCTAGTTTGTCTCCATTACATATGATGCTTGCTGATGGTTTTAAGTAGATGCTACTAATCATTTTAAGGAAAAGCCCATTTATTCCTATACTTTCTAGTGTTTTTAATAGGAATGGGTGTTGGATTTTATCAAATGCTTTTTCTGCATCTATTGAGATAATCATATGGTTTTTGTTAGTTTGGTTATTAGTATAATTAATTATGCTGAAAGTTTCCTAATATTGAACTAGCTCTGCATTCCTGGTATAAATCCTACTTGGTCATAGTGTACTATCCTGGGGAAGACTCTCTGTAATCTCATTGCTAATATCTTATTTAAAATTTTTGCATCAATATTCATTACGGAAATTGGTCTATAGTTTTCTTTCTCTGTTTTCACCCTACCTGGTTTAGCTATTAGCACCATATCGGTCTCATAGAAGGAATTTGGTAGTATACCTTCTGTCCCTATTTTCTCAAATAGTTTGTATAGTATTGGAATTAATGGTTTTTTTGAATGTTTGGTAGAATTCACATGTAAATCCATCTGGCCCTGGAGATTTTTTTCTTAGGGAGTTGGTTAATAGCTTGTTCTATTTCTTTTTCTAATATGGGGCTATTTAAATAATTTATTTCCTCTTCTGTTAACCTGGGCCATCTATATTTTTATAGATATTCCTCCATTTCATTTAGATTATCAAACTTACTGGCATAAAGTTGGGCAAAGTAACTCCTAATTATTGCTCTAATTTCCTCTTCATTGGAGGAAAGTTCTCCCTTACCATTCTTGAGACTAACAATTTGATTTTCCTCTTTCCTTTTTCTTATCAAATCAACTAAAGGCTTATCTATTTTGTTTCTTTATTTTCATAAAACCAACTCTTAGTTTTATTTATTAATTCAATAGTTTTCTTATTTTCAATTTTATTAATTTCCCCTTTTATTTTTAGAATTTCCAATTTGGTATTTAATTGAGGGTTTTTAATTTGTTCTTTTTCTAGGTTTTTTTTGTTTGTTTTGTTTTTTAATAATAAGCCCAATTCGTTGATCTTTTCTTGCTCTATTTTATGCAAGTAAGCATCTAGAGATATAAAATTGCCCCTTAAAACCACTTTGGCTGTATCCCACAAATTTTGGTATGTTGTCTCATTATTGTCATTCTCCTGGATGAAATTATTGATTGTGTCTATGATTTGCTCTTTCACCCATTCATTCTTCAGGATTAGATTATTTAATTTCCAATTAACTTTTGGTCTATTTTCTCCTGGCTTTATATTGCATGTGATTTTTATTGCATCATAATCTGAAAAAGATGCAGTTACTATTTCTGCCTTTCTGCATTTGATTTTGAGGTTTTTATGCCCTAACACTTGGTCAATTTTTGTATAAGTTCCATGGACCGCTGAGAAAAAAGTAAACTCCCTACTGTCTCCATTCAATTTTCTCCATAGATCTATCATACCTAACTTTTCTAACAATTGGTTTACCTCCCCAGTTTCTTTCTTATTTATTTTGTGCTTTGATTTATCTAATTCTGAGAGAGCAAGGTTGAGATATCCCACTAGTATAGTTTGGCTGTCTATTTCTTCTTGCATCTCTCTTAATTTCTCCCCTAGGAATTTGGATGCTATTGCACTTGGTGCATATATATTTAGTATTGATATTGCTACATTATCTATGGTACCCTTTAATAAAATATAGTTTCCTTCCTTATCTCTTTTGATTATATCTATTTTGGCTTTTACTTGATCTGAGATAAGGATTGCTATCCCTGCTTTTTTTTGTTCACCTGAAGCATAATAGGTTCTGCTCCAGGCTGTGCTCCAGACACATCCTATATGTGTCACTATGTTTTAGATGTGTTTCTTGTAGACAACATATTGTGGGATTCTGGTTTTTAATCCAGTCTGATATCTGCTTCCGCTTTATAGGAGAGTTCATCCCATTCACATTCACAGTTAGAATAACTAATTCTTTATTTCCTGCCATCTTATTTACCCAAGTTATGTTTTCCCCTGTTTTTACTCCTTTCCCCTGATTCTTCTATTTTCCCTTCTATTAGTTTATCCCTTTCTTTTTCTCCTTTCCCTCCCACTACCCTCTAGCAACGGACAAGTTTCTCTGTGAAATCAAGTGTCTGATATACACTTTTAGAGCCCAAACTGATGAGAATAAGATTTACACAATGCTCATCTCCCTCCCTTCTTTCTCTCAATTATATTAGGTTTTCTTTGCCTCTTCATGAGATTTTACCTTGTTTTTAACTCCTTTTTTTAAAATCTTATTTTACCACCTTTTCCCTCTTTTCCCCAGTATGATAACTTTTCCCCCTCTAGTTTTCTTTTTCATATTATAAAGGTAATATCTAGTTAATTACACCCCCAAACTTTAAGTATCCCCATAGTAGAAATAAAGTTCTCAAGAGTCCTTTCCTTTTTACCTTTTTATGCTTCTCTTGAGTTCTGTGTTTGGAGGTTGAATTTTTTGTTCAGATCTGGTCTTTTCATTAGAAATATGTCAAATTCACCTATATCATTAAATGACCATCTTCTTCCCTGGAGCACAATGCTCATTCTAGCTGGATTGGTTATTCTTGGCTGTAATCCAAATTCTTTTGCCTTTCGGAATATCTGGTTCCAGGCCCTTCGATCCTTCAATATGGAGGCTGACAGATCGTGTGTGATTCTAATTATTGATCCTTGGTATTTGATTTGTTTCCTTCTAGCTGCTAGCAAAATCTTTTCCTTGATGTGATAGTCCTGACATTTAGCCACGATATTCCTTGGGGTTTTAATTTTGGGGTCTCTTTCAGGAGGTGATCGGTGAATTCTTTCGATGTTGATTTTGCCCTTTGATTCTACAATCTCAGGGCAGTTTTCTTTCAGGATTTCCTGGAGGATAGTGTTTAGATTCTTTTTTTCATCATGGCTTTCAGGAAGTCCAATAATCCTTAGATTGTCTCTCCCAGATCTATTTTCCAAGTCAGTTGTTTTTCCTAGGAGATATTTCATATTTTCTTCCATGTTTTTCTTTTTTTTTTGTTTTTGTTTGACTGATTCTTGAAGTCTTATTGAGTCATTTACTTGCATTTGTTCAATTCTTATTTTTAAAGTGTTGTTTTCTTCAGTTACCTTTTTAAGCTCCTTTTGTAACTGGCCAATTTGTTCATTGCACTCTTTCCACTTCACTAATTTTATTTTTCAATAAATTGGTGTCTTTTTCATATCTCTTTTGCAGGGCATTATATCCTTCTTGCAAGATATTGTATCCTTCTTACACTGATTTCAGTTTATTTTCCCTTTTATCCTCCAGCTCTCTTTTGAGATTGTTTATGTAATCTTCCAGAAAGGCCTTTTGAAAAGGGGACCGGTGATGGTCCTTGATGACTTCCTCTGGAGTTTTGTCTAAAGGAACCTCAAGATATGGTGTCTGCCTTTCTTTCTCTCGATAAAAGCTGTCTATGGTGAGCGCTCTCTTTTGCTTCTTCATTTTTTTAGACAGTGTGGGGGTCTGTTTAAGGCTAGAGAAGGCGGCTGGGATAGTTTCCCCTGGGGCAATTCCACTAATTATTTGTGCTTTTGTGAATTTGTGCTTTTGTGAATTTGTGCATTTAATGTGAGGACAACACAATTAACTTAAGGTGCTGGGCTAGTGGGGGCTAGGACTGTGCCGGAATTACTCCTTAAAAAAGGCAAATCTGCCAGAAAACCTGCCCCCAATCAGGGCAGAGTATACCGAGTACCTCAGATAAACTCCAGGTGTTTGGAGTTTGGAGTTTGGAGTTTCTGCCATGCTGAGCTGAGTCTCACCCTCACTACAAACAGAGTAAACTATTTACCCCTCTGCCCGAATTAAACAGACCTGATATGAAGTTCTTCAGAGATATCTGCAAGCAGTGTCCAAATATTTCTGGATTTGTTTACTTGAAGATCAGTTCAGAGGCTTATTTTATTGTTGATTTGAGAGAAGATCAGAGGATAACACAGAGTCATGTTTTCACTGCGCCACCTTGACTCTGCCCCCTCAGTAAAAAATCTAATGGAGAGTTCTCCTGCTATCCTGGTAAAAGTCTAACTCCTAACATAAACAAAAGATATACACAAGAAAACCACAAGATTGCACAGTTCATATTGATTGGGTAAAAATGAGGAGAAGATACACCAGGGAATGCATAACATACTGGTTGGAGTAATAGGGTGGAGAGAAACAGGGAGGAGTTCACCAATGGTTGCTTAGGAAGAAGAAACACATGGAGTGTTTAACTTTCTATTTAGCTAATTATTCTTGTTGATGTTGCTAAGTTCAATTATATACCCATGTTTTTGTTTTTTTTTTTTTTTTTACACTTTTTATACTCAAGAAGGAATATAAGGTGCTGTAAGTACTCTCACAGTTTTGGAGGTATGTAGCAGAGCCTTGGTTGACATCCTATTTTATGACTTACATTATGACTTTAGAATCCTGTATAAAGAAGGAAATTGACAAACAGGAGCACATCCAAACTGTACTAATTCAAGGAAAGGACAATTATCTTGTATTTATCTTTTATATATTCTACATATGCTTTTCTACGTATACATTGTTCCCTTATTAGAATGTAAGTTACATGAAGGTCAAGACTGTTTCACTTTTCTCTTGGTATTCCTAGAATCTAAACCAGTGCTTGGAATTTCATAAGTGCTTAAATAAATGGTTGATTGATTGATTAACTAGATATCATATCATTTAATAACTGTTTAAAGGAACTATTGATAAGCACCAGCCCTCAAGTCAGCAGGACTTAAATTCAAATATTGCCTTGGATGCTTACTAGTTGTGTGACCCTGAGCAACTCATTTAACCCTAACTGCTTTAAAAGAAGGGGGGGGGAATAGTGATATTTAGCTTGGAAAAGAAAAAAAAAGAGAGAAGATAGGATATTTGAAGAGTACCCTTTGAAAGAGGGATGAGATATATTTTCCTTATCTTTAAAGAGAAGATCTAGGAGAAAAGTGTGAAAGTTGTTAAGAGTCAGGTTTGCATTTGATGTCAGGATAGCACAAAGATTGCTACAGACCTCTTTTTTTTCTCTTTTTGCAATAACTTACTCATCTAAATTGTCCTTGCATTGACAAATTGGGATAACTAAACTTCCACAATTCCCTTTCTCAAAGTCTTAAGAGTAAGCCTGGTATAAGTATAGAAACTATATTCCTCATCCGTTTAATACCATAATTACTGAGCCTCGAAGATTTGCTTTCCATTAAACATATTAGTCAAAATAATACCGTTAACTCTTTCTTTCCACTTAAAAATATTTTATTATTTCCATTAACTGTTTTTATATTTATTTTATTTTTAATTAATTAATTTATTTTTAATACACATTGTTTTATAAATCTTTGGGGAGAGAAAAATCAGAACAAAAGAGAAGATTTTTAAATCTTTTTTTAAAAAGATTTTTAAAAAATGTTTAAATGTTTTTAAAAAAATTGAAAAAAAGAAATGAACATAGCATGTGTTGATTTACATTCAATTTCCATAGTTCTTTTCCTGAAAGTAGATGGCATTTTCTGTCCAAAATCTGTTAGGATTACTTTGGAGCACTGAGAAAAATCAAGTTTTTCATAGTTGATCATCACACCTTCTTGCTATTATTGTGTACAATGTATTCCTAGTTAAACTTGTTTCATTCAGAATCAGATGTAAATTTTTTCAGGACTTTCTAAAATCAGCTCATTCATCATATTTATAGAACAACAATATTTCATTACTTTCATATGCCATAACTTGTTCAACTACTTCCCAACTGATGAGCATTTACTCATTTTCCAATTCTGTTCTATCACCAAAAAAAAAGAGCTGCTACAAACATTTTTGCACATGTGGTCCCTTTTCCCTATTCTAAGATTTCTTTGGAATACAGACCCAGTAGTGACATTGCTGTGTCAAAAAGTATACATTGTTTTATACATGTGTGGGCATAGTTCCAGATTGCTTTCCAGAATAGTTGGATTTTTTCACAACTCCACCAATAATGCATTAGTGTCCAAGTTTTCTCATACATCCTCAAACGTTTATCATTATCTTTTCCTGTCATCTTAGCCAATCTGAGAGGTGTGAGGTGGTATCTTAGAGTTGTTTTAATTTGCATTTTATTAATCAATAGTGATGTAGAGCATTTTTTCATATGCATATAGATAGTTTTAATTTCATCAACTGAAAATTATCTGTTCATATCCTTTGAATATTTATCAATTGGGAAATGATTTGGATTCTTATAAATTTGGCACAGTTCTTTATGTATTTCAGAAATGAGAGCTTAATCAGAAACATCAACTGAAGAGTTTTTATTTCCCAGTTTTCTACTTTCCTTTTAATCTTGTTTTTTGTTAATTTTGTTTGTGCAAAAACTTTTTTAATTTAATGTAATCGAAGTTGTCCATGTTGCCTTTCATAATATTCTCTAGTTCTTCTTTGGTCCCTAAATTCCTCTCTTTTCCAAATATCTGATAGGTAATGTATCCTTGTTCTGCTAAGTTGTTTATGGTATCATCCTTTTTTGCCCAAATCCTGTACCTATTTTGGCCTTATTTTGATATAGGGTCTGAGATGTAGGTCTATGCTGACATTATTTTCCAATTTTTCCAGCAATTTTTGTCAAATAGTGAGTTCTTATTCCAGAACTTTGAGTTTGGGGGGTTAATAAATACTCACTATAGGCCTTGATTATTGTGTCATGTGTATCTAATCTATTCCACTGATTCACCACCCTTTTTCTTAGCCAATACCAAATGGCTTTGATGACTACTGCTTTATAATATAGTTTTAGGTTTGGTACTACTAAGATATTATCCTTTGTATTTTTTCTCATCAATTCTCTTGGTATTCTTGACCTTTTGTTCTTCCAGCTGAATTTTGTTATTATTCTTTTCTAGTTCTAGAAAATAATGTTTTGGCAGTTTCGTTGGTATGGCACTGAACAAGTAGACCAATTTAGACTGATTTGTCATTTTTATTATATTAGCTCAGCCTACACGTGAGAAATTGATAATTTTCCAATTGTTTAGATCTGAATTTTTTGTGTGAGAAGTCTTTTGTAACTGTGTTCACAGAGTTTTGGGGTTTGTCTTGGCAGGTAGACACACAAAATTTTTGCTTTGTCTATAATTATTTTAAATGGAATTTCTCTTTCTATCTCTTGCTAATGAGCTTTGTCGGCAATATATAGAAATGCTGATGAGTTGTGTGGGCTCATTTTATATCCTGCAACTGTGCTAAAGTTATTAATTGTTTCCAGGAGGATTTTGGATGATTTTCTAGGATTCTCTAAGTATATCATCCTGTCATCTGCAAAGAGTAATAATTTTATTTCCTAACTGCCTATTCTAATTCCTTTATTTCTTTATCTTTTCTCATCACTAAATCCAACATTTCTAGAACAACGTTGAATAATAGTGGTGATAATGGGCATCCTTGTTTCAACCCAATCTTACTGAGAATGAATCCAGCTTCTCTCCATTATAAATAATGCTTGCTATTAGTTTTAGATAGATACTGCTTATTATTTTAAGGAAAGCTCCCTTTATCCCTATGCTTTCTAATGTTTTTTAATAGGAATGGGTTCTATATTTTGTCAAAAGCTTTTTCTACCTCTATTAAGATTATCATATGATTTCTGTTGGTTTTGTTATTGATATGGTTGATTATGATAATAGTTTTCTTGATACTGAACAAGCCCTGCAATCCTGATATATTGGTCACAATGTATTATCCTGCAGATAAATTGCTCTAATCTCTTTGCTAATGCTTTATTTAAAAATTTTTCATCAATATTCATTAGGGAGAATGGCCTATAATTTTCTTTCTCTGTTCTGGCTCTTTCTGGTTTAGATATCAGTAACATATTTGTGTCATAGGAGGAATTTGGCAGGATCCATTCTTTACCTTTTTTTCCAAATAGTTTACATAATATTGGAATTAATCATTCTTTAAGTTTTGGGTAGAATTCACTTGTGAATTCATCTGGCTCTGGAGATTTTTTTTAAAGAATGAAAATGCTATGTTGTGAAGTTAAGTCTTTCAAAGTTCTTCCCTTTACAATGTTGCTAGATCTTTATAGTTTTTTTTATTAAAGATTTTTATTTATAGAACATATGAGTAATTTTTCAACATTGACCTTGGCAAAACTTTCTGTTCCAAAATTTTCCCTACTTCCTCCCACCCTCCCCTAGAGGGCAGGTAGTCTAATACATGTTAAATATGTTATAATAGATGATAAAGCCAATATATGTATACATATTCATACAATTATCTTGCAGCACAAGAAAATTCAGATCTCAAAAGATAAAAAAAACCTAAGAAGGAAAACAAAATGCAAGCAAACATCAACAAAAAGCATTAAAATGCTATATTGTGGTCCACACTCAGTTCCCACAGTCCTCTCTCAGGATGTATATGGATTTCTTCATCATTGAACAATAGGAACTGTTTTGAATCACCTCATTGTTGAAGAGAACCATGTCCATCAGAATTGATCATCATATAGTCTTGTTGCTATTTATAGTAATCTCCTGGTTGTGCCCATTTCACTTACTTAATGTAGGTCTCTCCTGCCCTCTCTTAAATCATCTTGTTGGTCATTACTTACAGAACAATAATATTGCATAACATTCATATACCATAATTTATTCAGCCATTCTCCAATTGATGAGCATCTATTCAGTTTCCAGTTTCTTGCCAGTACAAAAAAGGGCTGCCACAAACATTTTTGCACATGTGGGTCTATTTCCCTCCTTTAAGATCTTTTTGGGATATAGGCCCAATAGAAATATTGCTAGGTCAAAGGGTATGCACAGTTTGATAATACTTTGGGCATAGTTCCAAATTGCTCTCCAGAATGGTTGGATCCGTTCACAGTTCCACCAACAATGTATCAGTGTCCCAGTTTTCCCACATCCCCTCCA
>JAJPUD010034554.1:0-10775 GCA_023553655.1 Myrmecobius fasciatus
TTTTTTGCAAAGGTCAATGTTGAAAGGTCACTCATATGTTTTGCAAATAAAAAGCTTTATTAAAAAAAAAAAAAAGAAATGTCAAATGACTTACCCAAGTTCATACAGGTGGCTTTGGTGGGATATGAACCTACATTCTCTGTCTCCAAACAAATTGGTCTTACACTATCCTATACAGCCTCTGATGGTCACTGTTATGGCATCTGTTATCCTCTTGTACACACTTGATCATATTATAATCTGGCTATTTGTGCAGGTGTATCTATTCCTAGTAGATGTTAAACTAATTAAAGATAGTAATTATACTTTTTAAAAAACTTGTTATGTCCACTACCTAGATTAGAAATTCAGTAGGTACTTAGTTTTTTTAAGTTGAGATAATCTGGGAAGTACAGAATTCTCATTTCTTGAAATTGAATCCCATGCAATAAGAAGAATTGAGACATATAATACATTTCTCCTTTGTTTCAGTTGGACTAACAAATACAGTGTGCCCACCTCCCACTATAAGCAAAACATTGTGCAGTTATCATTTTGTACATGAATACTGGGGAGTCAGAACTGAAATCTATATAAATACTCAACTAATAAGGTGAATTAGGAAATTATTAATTAAATTATATTAACCAATCAGCATATAAATTAACATGTGGCACAGCAATATAGCAAGTTAATTAATTACTAATATTAAATTATTAATAGTGAGGATCTTAAAAGCACATTTCCAAGAAATAACAAAGCCAAGTGCGATGGCGCATGCCTGAAATCCTTCTACTAGTCAGGCTGAAGCTAATGAATCTCTTGTTCTAAAGAGTTCTGAGCTATGGCAGGATAAGCTGATCATCTTCCATACTAAAATTGTCCTAAGATGCTTGAACTGGACCAGATTTTAAAGAGAACAGGTTAAAGCTCCTTTGTAGACCAGCTGGGCCTGTGAGTAATAATAATAACAGCAAGCATTTATATAGGGCTTACATTACACTTATTATTTCACAAATATTGTTCTTAATATTTTACAAAATATTTACAAATATTTTTATAAATACTTTACAAATATTATTTGATTTCATCCTCAAAACCACCCCAGAAAATGGATACTATCATTGCTCCCATTTTACACTTGAGGAAACAAAGACCAACAGAAATTAAGCAACTTTCCCAGTCACACAGTTAATAATCATCCGAAAATAGATTTTAACTCAAGTCTTCCTATGTCCAGGTCCAGAGCTCTATCCACTATGCTATCTGGCTACCTCTGATATTCTATAAATATTTGATGATTTGAGTAGTTCCTGCACTTATAGGTTGGGTCCAGATAAGACATTTAAAAAACACTTACTGGTTGACTGGTTAAATATGCTGACCAATAGTTTTTATTTAAGTAAATAATTTTATTTAGGGTATTTAGCTTGTGTGTGTGTGTGTGTGTGTGTGTGTGTGTGTGTGTGTGTTAGTGGAGCTTAAAAGATCTATGAAAATGAAAAATTAGTGTAAAAGTCTTTCCATATCTCTAAGTTGTTGCTTTGGTTTTTTTTATATAAAAATCAAATGGGCTTTAAGAATCAGTTACCAATGTGAGTTAGAAGAAACTGTCAGGCAGGGATTTTTTTTGCATAAAGGTGTGTATTTGTGAGGGGAAAATAGAGATAGAGATAGAAAGAGAGACACAGGGAGAGATAGAGAGAGTCAGAGACAGAGAGGCAGAGATAGTCAGAAAGAAAGAGACAGGGAGATATAAGTAGATAGAGAGATAGAGAGAGAGTCAGAAAAAGAGAGGAAGAAACAGAGAGAGAGAGTTGGAGGTCATATTCTTCCACTCCTAAGATCTGAGGGCTTTCATGGTCATAGGTCTATGATTTATCCACTTAAAACACTGTTTTGTAAGTGTTTGCGAGTCTTTTTCTTGTACAGATATTGTTTATTCCTGATTAAGTGGTAAAAGCCTAAAAGGCATTTCATCTCCAACACACTCTGCATCTCTCCAAAATTCCCAGCCCAATACTCAGTATCTAGGGTACACACAATCCATGTTGTTGACTAGCTAATTGATTTTAATATTGAAAAGTGTTAAACTTGTGCTTAAATGCAAATTAAACATAAATGTGTATTAGGCTACTTTGTGATTTTTCTTGTTTAAGAGAAAATAAAAAGCCCACTTGCCTTGCCCATCATTTTAAGTAGAATAGGTGTGTTCTCTCCAGAAAATCATATTTGCTTTCCCTGAAGAAATAAATGGGTAAAGCTGAAATTTCTTCTGAGAGCTAATCACTTTGTCTCTCCATGGAAACCTCTGTGTTAGCAGTAAATAAATCTCACACATAAATGATAAGAACATAATTAATTTACTGATCTGCCCAGACCCTGCCAATGGGAGAAAAACAGTTTCCACTTGTATGAAAGGAGGAGGGGCATTTAATCCAAATAGTTTCCCCAATTCCATAGACATTTGCTGAAGTTATGAATGGCTTATTAGAAGAATTCAGAAATAAAAAGGGCCCGCGGGCAGGCAGCTATGTCCTCTCAAGTGTGGCAATGAAATTAAGAGCAATGACTGCAGAAATTCACAAAACACGTAGATAATTAATCTAACTGGAGGGGCAGAGGATAGATGCGAAATTCAGCAAAATGGCTTTGCAATTAACAAAATTAAAATGATAAAGTCTAGTTGATCTATTCATTCGGAGATATAATTTAATAAAAGCATTTTAAAATTTTGCCCATTATCTCACCCAATTTCCCTCCTTGGATCAACAGACAATGCCCCTATAAGGAAACAGTGAAGTCTACCAAGTTTCCAATGGAGCTATATCATTTAAATCTCAAAGTCAGTTTCTAAGCCATGTTTTTGTAGACCAAAGGCCCTTCAGTACCAGTTTGCTATTTGAAATCAATAAATCATTTTTAGTAGAGATGGGGTCCTTTGTTCTGATGATATGGTTTGATCTCTGCTTCTTTTTAATCTACCATGTCCCTAGTATAATTTTAGGATAAGATTATTGGTTATCCATAATGCCTTTGGTATAATAGTCTAATTGAGAATATTTATTTTATTATGCAATTCCCTTTCTGGAATTAGCATTCTCAGTCTTCATGCTAAATATCTAAGAGTCTACCAAGAGGTTGGCCCGTGCTGGTAAATATTTAACATCCAGCTTTGGGGAGGGGAAGGCATCCACGACACACTTCTAAATTTCATTTTTTATTGTTACATATCTCTTTATTACTTTTTCACATCTAAGCAATTAAAAAAAAAACAAATCAAGCCCAATTTGTTACATTTGCTGATTTCTGAGGTGTATATACTCACAATGAAAATTTAACAATCCATTCTCAGAAGGTAGTTAGTGCTAGCTCAAACACACCAGAGATGTCACTGAGTGACAGATATCAACAAAGATCAGTTCCCTCAGAATTGAGTAGTTGAGTAGATTGTAAAATCCCATTTAAGATTCATAGTTATTCTTTATTAGGTAAATCATAGGAAAAATTTCTTTGGCTCAGATTTCATCTAATGTCTCAGACTTAGTTTTAGGGCAAAGTTCATGATATTCCTCCCCCCCCAATTCCCTTATCTGAATATGTATAATTTTAGTCCATTCATCATCATCATCACTCCAAAACACCTATTTGATTAAGCCAATCCAGAGAAAATTCAATTGTTAACTGACTGGCAGTTGAAACATATCATATTACATAGGACCTCCTTGTATACCTAGGTACAGAATCATAGAAGATAATGTAGAATAAATAATCACATAGGTCACCTGGATGCTTCTGGGCAAGACTGCATCTAAATGCAGTAATTGTTTTCATTTTTGTCCTTGTGTATCCATCCAGCACAATGCCTGGCACCTAGATATTTAATAAATGGTTATTGAATTGAATCATCCCATCATTACTTTAAAAGAGCCATTCAAAGTACTCTTTAATGATGATAATACTACTTCCTATCTTATTATTCTGATTGTTAATACTTGTGTAGCAAAGATAAGGATAAAGAATTGATCTCGGGGTAAAAAAGACCTGAATTCATTTTCTACCTCTGATACTTACTGATTGTGTGATCTTGGGCACATCATTTAACCCTAGGTGCCCCCAAATAACTCTATTAAGACTACAAATTGATTGGAACATGTCATGAAATCATATATTCTTTCAAAATATAAAACAAAAACTAGTGAGTTGAAAAGAATAGTCCCTGAAGAATTAGTTATCTTCCCTTTCTCTCTCTCTCCCCCCCCCAACTTGATGAGTTTATAAAGTTTGGGTTTTGTTGAAAGCTTCTGAAGAACACCTACCATAAAAGTAGACTAGCCACAGTGATGCTTTACTGATTATTGGACTTCAGGGAATAAAGCTACTTCTTGATGGTTGAAGTTTATCGGTGGGGATTTTCACCATGGATTCATTTTAGTCAGTCAGTCAATCAATCAATAAAAGATTATTAAGTGCCTACTTTATGCCAGGGATTAAGTTTATGTTTTCTCTCCCATGGACTTTCTGACTAGAATCTATGAAGGTGATGGTGGGAAGGATGGAGACTTGCAGGAAAAAATCACATAGTGACAAGTATGTAAGGGTATTCCTAGACTTCCCAATATTAACCATCTTCCTTTTCTACATTATTTTCTTCTTATTGTTTTTGAGAATAGATATTACCAACCTGGGAGGTTACCATATTAGCTAATAATAAATGTGAGAGGCTCTAAGAAGTCAATAGATTCTGGGTTTAAACATTGGGTTCCGGCCTTTGAAGAAGAAACTTTTCTCACAGTTTGGGGAAGGAATAGGATTGTTCTGAAATTGAAAGCAAAAGTCAAATCATGGATGACCTTGCCAACCTATTTTGATAATGCTGCATGTTACTCAGACAGAGAAGGTAGAAAATATATGAGGGATGTTTGTTAAGCTGTTCCAAAAGATGTGTTTTGTTTTTAACTTTTCAAGGGAACTATACTGGGCTATTCCTGAGCTTTATCTTTCTATATTTGTTGTGAATCCATTTGTCCTTTGCATTTTCTGTTATGAATGAAAGCAACACTGTCTCATACCCCATACCCATATGCACATTGAGTACTTATGTAGAAATGAAGAATCTGCTGCCTACTTTTGAGGAAATCTAGATATAAGCCAAACTTAAGGTTTGTTTTGGAAGTAGTCCCAAATTAATTCTGGGTAGGGGCAACAGTCCCATTGAGGATTAGCTACAAAGAAGATACTTAAGTCCAGGTGAGATCAGAGACGTTTGTGAAGTAGAATGGGGAAGGGGACAATATGGGCTACACTTATTAGTCCTTCAACCAGTTTTTAATCACCTCCCAAATAAGGAAACTTCCAAAAAAGGAGTATATGAGCTTATGATAGAATGCTTAAAGGAAAAATTTGCTTAAAAGAAAATTGTTCATTAATTTGCCTGGCATTTTGGTAATAAAAGTTATGATCATCATCATCATCATTATTATCTTTTCTCTGTAAAGACACCAAAACAGAGAAATATCAAGTGATTGGACTTAAAACTGTAATTTGCACATTCCCTGAGCTAGAGTTGGAGACCAGGTCTTATTCCCAATCAATACTCACTAAACAATCTTATCTATATAACTGTCTATGGATTGTGTTGTAAAATGATGATTTGGAATCTATCCATCAACCAGTCAACCAATATTTGTCACTGGCACTGGGATAGAGTCCATGTATATGGATTCTTTGCTTTAGCAGTAAAGCAATCATATACTTCACAAATTTAATGTATCTGTGATCTCATCATTATGAGTATTCCTTCCATTGGATCAAGTCACAAGTCATCAATGGCTGCCCATTCTGTGCAGTTTTTATTTACTTTCTTCCATAAATCATTTACAGAACATCTGCCTACCAGTCTGGTCTTTTTTTGTTTAGGGGGATGTAGAAAGGGATTATCTAGTTGTTATTTCTTCTTTCACCATGTAAACAACCCATTTCCTTCTCTGATCATAAATTTTCACAATTATATTCCTTATGAGACTGCCTGAATATAGATCATCATTGGAAATATGCCATGGCCTATTTATACACACAATACATATGTCCACTTGGCTTTTTTAATGACCTAAATCTTTCATTCCTAAGACAGTACAATAAGATTCATAAGCATAAAGCATCATTAAAAGACTTGGTTTTGGAAAAAGTTGGATCCTTGTACCAAGAAGAAGTTTAGGATCATTAAAAACATTGCAGTTTTACAAATACAAACCAGTGTGTATTTGTCCTCCTTTTCAATTTTTGCTCAAGCTAATTGCCCAGCTTCAATCCCTGTCCTAATATATGTGCTGATATCCTAACTCAGTGAATTGATGTGATAACTGCATATTGTAGCCTGAAAAAAAATAGATTTTAAAAATTCATTTAGTTTTTCCTATATAAATTATAAACAATCATGGATCTTTGGGGCAGGTAGATGGTACAATGGATAGAGTACTGATCCTGAAATTAGAAGGACCTGAGTTCAAATCCACCTCAGACACAGTAGCTGTATGACCCTGAGCAACTCACTTAACCCCAATTGCCTTGCCAAAAAAAATATAATTAGTTAAAAAATAAGATAAATAATCATGGATCTCATTGAAAAAAATATTGTAATATTCTGGAATTTAATAGAAGCAGCATAATATCATTTGCAAGTATGAGTCTCTGGATGATATTACCATCTATAAAAACCCTCTTCTACTTGAACCTTGTATAGACATCCTCTATGATAATGGCAAAACCTTTAGCAAGCATACATTTCCCTATTTTATGTGTCATTTGACTTCAGTTATCAGAAAGTTGCTCAATGGAGTTCTCTCTGTGATTGCATTTAACCACAAACATTTTCCATGTTTTTATAATGTGTATGAGACTTCTTGTTGGTGGAGACTCCAACAAGATACGTTTTAATGTTACTCTTAACTGTACCCAATCAAAAAAAATTTGTTCAATAAATAGCAAATACAGAATCATCTGATAGTGTGGGCACATTTCAAATTTTAAAAAGTAAAGATGTGGCCTTCTGAAGAACATGGCTGTTTCCTTTTCATATTTTCATAATAGATACCTTTGATACTCATGGAGAACATTCTCACAGAAGTTTTATAAAGATAAGAAAGTTTGCATATGAGTAGGTAGCTTCTGATACTATCTTGAATGCCTTTTCAGGGTATTACTATCTTTTGCATTTTGTCTATTATTTTGTATTTTCATCCCTTTGGGATATCACATGAAGCAATCCCTAAGGCTTTTAAAATTGTGTTGCCTCTGGCATGGTAAATAGACATAAATACATAAAAATAACAAATGATAAAAGTGTAAGAGGGGTCAGATAAGGGGAAGTCTACACCATTTGCAGTGAGCCAACATAAGATCATGTGATTAAGAAATATGTTTCCCATGAGGCTCCAGGCCTCACAAATTGGGCCTGAGGGCAGTCAATAAACTGTCCATCACACATTGCTGGTAACCTGAGGCCCAACCAGAACATATAATCTTTTCTAATGCATACATTTAATGCTACCAGGATGTTACTGGCTTTAATCCATACCAGCTAATTTTGGGACTAAAACTATGGTTGCCTTTTGATCCATGCCTTGGTATCATAAAAGATGGAGAGAGTATTGAGACCCACAACAAGCATAACATTCAGCTAAAAATCAGTAAAGAGAGATCTTTAACCCAGTTATTGTAGCTGTCTGAAGAGATGAGAGAGAAACAAGACACAGAAAAATATTTTCCTTTGCAATGTAGAATCTTGAAATTAGAGGCAGCTAAGTGGTATAGTGGATAAAATGCTTAAAGCTAGGAAGAGCTGAGTTTGAATCCACCCCAAATATTTACTAACCATATGAACCTGGACAAGGCCTTTAATCTCTTTTGATCTTAATTTCCAAAGAGAATCAGAAAAAAAGTGCTCTCCCCAACAAAAAAAAATAATAATTAAAAGAGAAGGTCAATGAAGCATCTAATGTACAAAGGAATACAGGAGGAAATTCAAAAGAAAGCAGAGATAAGCAGGATAGTTTTGAAAGTAATGGGTTAAATTTATTATATACTTTAAAAAAAAGCAAGAAAACTAAAGATTCACAGTTTCATAACCAATCTTCTTTGTGTATTCTACTTTCTATATGAAAATAATCACTTTTTGTGTTAAGTTCAAATTTTAAAAAATTAAAAGTAGAAAACATGCTTACTGACTCTTGTGACCAATTATTTGACTACATTATCAATTTTTAAACTCTAAAAATGGAGGGAATTCACTTGCCTGGCTACTTATATTGAGCAAATAAATTGTATAACTAATTACTAACAATAAATTATTTTTTATGAGGACCACCCTATTCCCCAGGGCATAGCAGGGATTTTTTTAAAAAGCACATTTGTTCACATTGAGAAAAATCATTGACTTTTCTCTCATTAGAAAAAAATGCTAATAATATTTTGGTGATAGGAAACAGGGTTTTTCTGTATCCCCAGTAAATAAAATCAAGTATTTTAATATCTTATTTCATCTAAAGAGATTCTGTTATGAAAAGTACCAAAATTATAAATGTAAAAAGGATGAGCCTTAACCCATACTATACTAACATATTGTTTCAGAAATATTTATATGCATATATATATATTTAAATAGTAAGTAAATAAATATGCATATTTGGGAATGACTGCTATTTTTTAAGTGATGTGACACACAATTAAAAAAAGTTCAGAAACCACCTTTCTCCACTATTCACATGGCTTAAGATCATGTTACATTGTTTTGAATTGTCTTATCACACTGTTGACTCATGAGTTTCATTCCATTAAACTCTCTATGCATTTTCCATATGAAATTTTGTTTTGGCATATATCCCCCATCCTCTACTTGTGCAGGTGATTATTTGAACCCAAGTGTAGCTCCTTACATTTATGCTGATTAAATTTGTTCCATGGTTTGAGCATGTCAAGATCTTTCTGAGTCCCAGTTCTGTCATCTGCTTTATTAGCCATTCCTCATAGCTGCAAATTGGAAGAACATGCCACTAAAGCCTTCATCAAAGTCAGTGATAAAAAAAATTGAACAGAAGAGTGCCAAGAAGAAGAAATATGGTACTTTACTACAGATGTACCTTCAGGCTGACAACAATCCATTAATTGTCACTTTTGAGTCCTGTCATTCAATCAGGTCTGAATGCATTTAATTATTCTTTCATCCAGCCCACATCTCCATCATGTCAACAAGGATATCATGAGAAATTTTATCAGATGCTTTGCTAAAATTGAGGTATGTTATGTCTTTGGCTTTTCCCTGATCTATAGAGCCAGTAGCAGTGTGAAAAAAAGAAAAGAAACCTTCTGGATGGATTTCTTGATGAACCCGTGCTGGCTCTTAGTGATCTTGTTTCCTTTTTTCCTAAGTGTTCACAAATGATCTGTATGACAAATCATTCTAATGTTCAATCAGGAATAGGAAGCAAGCTCATGAGCCTATAGTCTGAAGAACTTATTTTAGTTCTATTTTTTTAATTTTACATTTTCTCCATATCTAGTCTTAAAGTACCTCTCCTGTTCTATATTGCAATCACACCTACTAGTTCTTTTAATACTCTTATTCATTTCCTTATCTTGAGTTTCAATTCCATTTTAAATGTTCTTAACTTCTCAGTCTAAAGAACATTCTATTTTCTTGAGAAAATTAAAGTAAAATTAAAAGCTGACTTATTCACTGAAATCTTAAAATGAAACTATCCTTCTAAAACATTTCAAATGACTCCTGATTTTCCCTTTCTTATCTACCATATACTATAAAATGGAACAAGGAGATGCTATAATTATTTTTATATATACACATCATTTTCCTTTTTCTTTCATCTCTTTGAGGTAAGGATCCCAAAAGAACCCAACCCACAAAATTTCACTCCCTTTAAACATTCCTGACATTTTTTTCTTTGACAACTATTCCTCTTATTAGTCAGAATTGGTATAGTTCAAAATAGCATTTCCTTTCTTCATCTTTTGAAGAATGGAATTGTCCTCAAGTTAAGTCAAGTGTTCTGATTTGGGGAGAGAAGGCCAGCCCATATTTGAGAAGTTTAAAACATCATTATTCATATGTGTGGGTAATTCTTCAACAATAACCCTTACATAGCTTTCCGTTACAAATTTCCCCCCCAACTCCCCACCCCTCCCCTAGATGGCAGGATATCCACTACATGTTAATTATGTTAAAATATTGGCAAATCAAATATATGTATACATATTTCCAAACTTATCATTGTTGTGCAAGAAAAATCTTATCTACACAAACAATATATCAGATAAAGGAAACACAATGTAAGCAAACATCAAGCAAGGAGTATGAGAATGTTATGTTGTGATCCACATTTCACATCCCTCTCTCTGGGTGTATATGGCTTTCTTCAGTGAACAATTGAAGGTGGTTTGAAACATTTCATTGTTGAAGAGAGCCATGTCGATCAGAATTAATCGTCATATAGTATTGTTGTTGCCGTGTATAATGATCTCCTGGTTCTGCTCATTTCACTCAGCATCAGTTCATGTAAGTCTCTCCAGGCCTCTCTGAAATCATCTTGCTGGTCATTTCTTACACAACAATAGTATTCCATAATATTCATATACCGTAATTTATTCAGCCATTCTCCAATTGAAGGGCACCTATTCAATTTCCAGTTTCTAGCCACTACAAAAAGGGCTGCCAAAAACATTCTTGCACATGTGGGGCCCTTTCCTTCCTTTATGATTTCTTTGGGATATAAGCCCAATAGAAA
>JAJPUD010034555.1:0-10774 GCA_023553655.1 Myrmecobius fasciatus
TTACAGAAATATATCACAAAGATCATACACTATGACCAGGTGAAATTTATACCAGGAATGCAAGGGTGGTTCAATATTAGGAAAACTATCAGCACAGTTGACCATATCAATAACAAAATTGATAGAAATCATGTGATTATGTCAACAGATGCAGAAAAGACTCTTGACAAAAATATAACACCCACTCCTATTGAAAAAAAAAAAACACTAGGTTGTTTTTTTTGTTGGTTTTTTTTTAGGTGATTCTCTAGGGTTCTTTAAATATGCCATCATATTGTCTTTAGAGTTTTATTTCCTTTCTGCCCATTCTTATTGCAGATTCCAAACTATACTGCAAAGCAGTAATCATCAAAACAATCTGATACTGGCTAAGAAATAGTGGTAGACTAGTGAAATATATTAGATACACAATACACAGGAGCAAATAACCATAATATTCTAGTGTTTGATAAATCCAAAGATCCAAACTTTTGTGGGAAAGAGCTTCCAAAAACTTCTGGGAAAACTGGAAAGCCGGCTGGCAGAAATTAAGCACAGACCAACATCTCACATTGTATACCAAGATAAGGTCTGAATGGGTATATGATTTACACATAAAAGGTGACATTAAGTAATTTAGGGTAGCATGGAAGAAATTACCTGTCAGATCTATGGATAAGGGAAGAATTCCTGGCCAAACAAGAGACAGGGAGGATCACAGGAGGCGAAAATGGATAATTTTTTTTCTCTAGCAATAATTTTATTTCAGATTCAGGTTCCAACGCATTCAAAAACTATCACTGTTAAGTAAGGATTTTGGCCAATGGCCAATCATTTCTTTTCTTATAATCCATAAAACCACCTTACTATCTCATGCCAATCTTCTGCACTGATCTCTTCCTTCTAGTAGATCTGTTGACATGGATAATTTTTGATTACATGAAATGAAAAAGATTTTGCACAAACAAAACCAATGAACCTAAAATTAAAAGGAAAGTGGAGAATGGGGGGAAATTCTTATAGCAAATTTCTCTGATAAAGGCTTCATTTCTCAAATATATAAAGAACTGAGCCAAATTTGTAAAAACAAACAAATAAATAAATAATAAGAACCATTCCCCCAATTGATAAGTGGTCAAAGGATATGAACGGGCACTTTTCAGAAGGAGAAATCAAAGTTTTCAATCAAAATACGAAACAATGCTCTAAATCATTAAGAACTGGAGAAGTATAAAGTAAAACAACACAGATACCATTTCATGCCCATCAGATTGACCACCATGACAAGAAAGAAAAATGCTGTGTGCTACAGGGAATGTTGAAAAACAGGTACGCTGATGCACTATTAGTAGAGTTGTGAACTGGTCCAACCATTTTGGAAAATAATTTGGAACTATGCCCAAAGGATTATAAAACTATACTAGGCTTTGAACCATCAACACCACTAGTCTGGACCGTGAAGAGATCAAAGGGGAAAGGACCCATATATACAAAAATGTCGATTGCAGTTCTTTTTGTGGTGGTAAAGAAAGTGGAAATTAAGGGGATGCCCATCAAGGGAGGAATCATAATATATGATTGCATTATACTGTATTATATGATTGTGATGGGTTTACTATTGTGCTGTAAAAAATGAGGAGGATGGTTTCAGCAAAATCTTGGAAGACTTGTATTAACTGATGTAAAGTGAAGTGAGCATTCTGAGAATTTGTACACAGTAATAGTAATATTGTACAATGAGCAACTGTGAGAGACCTAACTACTCTGATCAATACAGTAATCTAAGATAATTCTAAAGGACTGGATGAAAAATAGTATTCAGCTCCAGAAAGAGAGTGGATGGATTGGGAGTGCAGATTGAAGCATTTTTCCCCTTTATTTTACATTTTACCTCTGAAATACAAAAATGTGTTTTGCATGACTTCAGAGGTAAAATGTACGTGTCTTCTCAAAGGGTGGGCGAGGGGGCAAAGGGAGGGAGAGAATTTAGAACTCCAAATAAATTTAAAGGAAAAAGGGGGAAAGAAGAAGGAAGCTAATACACAGTTTGTAAAAGATCAATAAGGGGACAGACAGGAGTGGTGACTGAGGAAAAGGAAAAGAGGGGATGAGAAAAGAAATTTGACTTTATAATGTCGGCAAGAGTGGCTCAGGATTTTCAAACATTCACAGGCAGTGTACTCGGTGGGAGAGTACCGGAATTGGAGGGAGGAAGACCTGGGTTAGAATCTCACCTTAAATCCCCACTAGCTATGTGAGCCTAAAGCTGCCATTTTTGTGCCTCAGTTTCTTCATCTGTTATATGGGGATAATAATAGCATTTATTGCAAAAATGAGATGAATATATTTGTAAACTGTTTTGCAAGCCTTTGTAAATGTGAGCTATTCTTCTACTTCCCTTCTCCTTTCTCCAAATAAATTTATGTGGGTATTTTCCCTGCTCTAAGCTTGGCAGATGGTAGGCAAGGGGAATTTAGAGCCCCAGGGAAATCCCTCCCTGTCACATCAGGAGTGGCTGCCTGTCTGTGTTCACTTTTCTAAAGTCTCTGATTTCCTTAGCTTGTTGAATGTTTAGGGGGAAAGACTGTGGGTACCTGGTGACGTACACAACGTCTGGGTTAGCACCCCTACCGCAGACCCAGGAAATCTGAGTCACCCTGGCAAGGGGTTGACATGCAATCCTGCCCTAATACCAGGGGAACTACCCTTCCCTTTGGTCTGTTCTAACACAGGCTCTCCTAAGCCTGCCTTTCTCCCCTAAAGTATTTCTTTCTGGGACTTTCCTGAGGACAGGCAAGGTTTTCTCTGAGTCTAGGACATGGTGGTTGTGGTTGTGGTGATGGTTGTGGTATCAAGGTACCATTGTTAGACCAAATAGCTTGCCCTAGAGCAGGGATGTATCCTTCTCCACACTGCCCTCCCCACCCACCCCTGGAAATTTCAGCCTGAGCACCTGAGATGGACCAGCCTCAGAGGTGAAAAAGTATGTGTATGTGTGTGTGTGAGAGAGACAGACAGACAGACACAGAGAAACAGAGACAGAGAAATAGAGAAAGGGGAGACAGAGACAGATATATAGAGACAGAAAGACACACACATATAGAAAGAGACAGAGATATAGAGAGAGACCGGATAAGAGAGAGACAGACAGATATATATATATATATGTATATATATGGAGAGAGAGAGAGAGAGAAAAGGGGGAAGAGAGAAAGAGAAAGGGGAGAGAGACAGAAAGAGACAGAGACAGATATGCATAGAGACAGAGAGAGAAAGAGAAAGGGGGAGAGAGACAGAGACATATATAGAGACAGAAAGAGAGAGTGACAGATATATAGAGACAGAAAGACAGATATATATATATATGTATGTATATATATATGTATGTATGTGTATATATATGTGCGTATATGTATATATAGAGAGAGAGAAAGAGAGGAGGCAGCTAGGTGGCACAGTGGATAGAGCACCCGCCCTGAAGTCAGGAGGACCTGAGTTCCAATCTGGTCTCAGACACTTAACATTCCCTAGCTGTGTGACCCTGGGCAAGTCACTTAACCCCAATTGCCTCAGCAAAAAAAGAAAAAGAAAGAGAACTAGAGAGAAAGAGACAGAGAGACAGAGAGAGACAGATATATAGAGAGCTAGAGAGACAGAGACATATATAGAAAGACAGAGAGAATAAGAGACAGATATATAGACAGAGACAGATATATAGAGGCAAAGAGAAAGAGAGACAGAGAGAGAAGAGAGACAGACCGAGATGAAATGAAGGGGGGAGCAGGAATATGTAGGTGAACACCCCCCACCCCCACAAGGACTTGCAATGCAGTGACCCCAGTTGTACAATCGGAGGTAAAAGCTTTATGTCAGGACATCTTTCGAGGATGTTCTCCCTGCCCCGCCCCCACCCACCCCCCATCTCAGTTGTGCTCAGCTCCCGGGCCTCCTTGGACACCCAATTAAAATCCAGCGTTTGACAGCAAGACTTCCGCATCCCCCTTCCCAACAGCTCTGTCCATTGTTTCTTTCTTGTTTGGAAGTGGTGGTTTACATATTTGGGAGCAGGGACCCTGTTTTTGCCGTTTGCTTGGTACACAGTAGACGTTTAATAAATGCTTATTGACGGAGGAGGGCCAGGGCACCCCACCTGAGTCTGGGATGGATGTAACCCCCCAAGTTTGGGGACCCCTGCCAGCCTGATTCCACGCCTGGTTTCTCGCTATGGTTTTTTTGGGGGGTGGGCAAAGGAGGCGAGTGGGGGAAGGGATCGGGAGGCCCACGGGGAGGCTCAGCCCCTCTCCCAGCGCAGAAAATTGGCATTGCCAGCCGCGGCCAGAGGCGACGCTCTTTCTCGCTCTCCTCCCCCTCACGCCTTATCAGAGCCCAGCGTGTCCCTTATCACGTTGGGTGCTTCTCTCCTCTTCGCCCGCCGTCGCCGCCGTCGCCGACGCATTCTCTCCGTCACGGTCGTTCCCTCTCCCTCGAACCTTCTCTGTGTAACTATTACCGTTGCAGTCCGTGGTCTCGTCGGCTGCACCACAAGGAAAGGACCTGAGTTTGGAGCCTCTCTCTCTCTGCCATCCGGGGTGGTCTTAGGTAAGTCATTTAACCTAGCCGGGACTCAGTTTCCCCTTTTGTAAAATGAGGCCCTTCTCGCTTTCCTGGGGGGAATCCAGCAGGCAGCTCCTGCGTCTGTTCTAACCTAGGCATGGGGAGCAAGGAGAGGGGAGGGCGGCTAGGGGAGGCCGCCCACAGTCCCTCCACGTTCCCGGCCGTACCCCGTTTTTGTTTTTGGAGGCCCCCCGCCCCACCCCCAAAGCCTGCACGGAAAACGCCGGGTCCCTTTTTCCATCTCTTCCATTCCCGATCTCCCTTCCCCCCCACCGCTCCCGCCCCCTAGAAAGGACGCCTAGAAAGCTTGCATGAGGGTGGTGACGTCACCCTAGGGCATAAACGAGCCTAGCAACTACCGCAAAGCCTAGCTGTGATTGGTCGCGATGAGCGAGGCGTGCTGATTGGCCCAGCCGATAATGGCCAATTGCTTTTGTCCTCAATTGGCAGGCGATTGGCTGAGAGCATGTTGCCGGGGCGGCCGCCAGCGGGAGCGTGAGATCGGGCTGGGCTGTGAGGGAGGGGTGTGCGCCGGACGCCACTGTCGAGCACCTGCCGAGGTGGAGGTCCGGACGGATGGGTGGCAAGCCCAGTGTGACCCCCTTCTCCCTAGGATTAGCCAGTGCTCCACCACGAACCCGGAAGCGGCTGCCCGGCCTGACCTCCCTGGTCGTCTGGCCACGTGCTGTGGGCCAGGCCCGAGCCCCCAGGTGGGCACGACTGGCACGCTCGGACCTACGAGGCCGCTTGGGTGGGGGGCCGGGGGCGCTCCCCCCCCGCCTGTACCTGGTTTCCCCTTGACCTTTAGGGCCCCTTGTGGCTCCAGCACGACGGAAAGGAGGCCCAATAAAGGGCGCCCCAAAGGTTTCTTCCCTTCCCTCCTGCTGCGATTCCTTTTCCTCCTCCCTCAATTTCCCCCCCCCCTTTCCTCGATCCCCTCCCTCGGACCCCTCCCTTTTCTCTGGACCCTCTTCCTCCCTAGATTCCCTTCCTTGATCCCCTTCCTCCTCCCTGGCCCCCCTCCCAACTTTCTCCTGGGACCCCCTCCCTCCTCCCGGGAGTCCCTGCCTTCCCTCTCCATGCCCTCCAGCCTTCCTGCTCCTGCCCAGTAGCAGCAGCACCTGGGCTTGTGGTTAGCGGAGCGGAGGAGGCTGTGGGACAGTTTGTTCTTCTCAGCCAAACCCCTGCCTCCCAGCAGCTTCCCACCCAAAACCGCAGGGTGGAGAAGCGAGAAGGCCCACGTGGGTTCTGTTATGACTCTGCCACCTTCCCCCAAGCAGTGACTCTGCTCTAGAGGAACAAGGCCAGTCCCTGGCCCCGGCCTCATCCCAGGCGGGCAGCGGGCATTTATTAAGCTCCTACTGTATGCCAGGTACCCTCCCCTGCCAAGTGCTGAGGATAGAAAGAGCTGTAAAAGAGCCCCTGGCCTCAAGCATGGTGTGCGAGAAAATTGTCCAAGGTATCGCTGTAAATTCTGCGGTCCAGGCCAGGTCAAATAGAGTCATAGATGCTCAGGCCCCATAGTCCCCAGTTGCTTTGCATCAGGTGACAAGGTGGGGCCCCGTGCTGGAAAAAAAGCCAGAATTCTCCTGGTGAGAGGCAAGGGGACCCCAACAAGAGGCAATTCAATTCAGGTTCCAGAGATGGTGAAGAAGGACCAGTGGACATTAAAGGTTTACTATGTGCTCAGCACTGTGCTGAATGAGCACTTGGGGTACAAATATCTCCGAATGATGGAACAGGCCCAGCCCTCGAGCAGCTCATACACCCTACTGGGATCAGGGCTTTGGCCTGGGAATTGAATTGCCATGTGACGTGGGAGAAATCCGGGGCCCTCTCGGGGCAGAGGCGGCTAGGAAAGCCCTGGGTGGGGAGTCAGAAGGACCTCAGGCCAAATGTGGCCTCAGATACTTCCTAGCTATGTGACCCTAGGTAAGCCACTTCACCAGGCCACCTCAGTTTCTTCAACTGTAAAATGAAGCTAGCAACAGCTAACCAACACACAGTTTGTTGTTCGGTCATTTCAACCGTCTGACTGAGTGTGACCCTGTTGGGGCTTTTCTTGGCAGACAATGGAGTAGTTTGCCGTTTCCCTCTCCAGCTCATTTTGCAGAGGAGGAAGCTGAGGCAATCAGGGTGAAGTGACTTGCTCAGGATCACACGCAGAGGAAGTGTGTGAGGCCGAATCGGAACTCAGGAAGGAGTCTTTCTGACTCCAGGTCTGGTGCCCTATCCGCTTCGGCACCCTCTAATTGCCTCCTGGCACACAGTAGGCACCATATAAATGCTTATTCCTTCCTCCCCATCTGATCCTCCAGGGTGCGACTGTGAGGAAAAATGGAGGAGGGCACCGAGAAGCAAGAAGCAGCAAAGGCGGCAAATAAGCCGACTGATTCCACTCTTGAAAAGCAGCCTGCCCTAACCCTCCCACGAGGGAAATCCGGAGCCGATGTCCCCGAGGAAGAAGTTCTCCAAGAGCTGAAAGTGTGGGGCTACGGAGGGGCTGAAGGGGGGGGCTACTGGCTGCAGGAGGAGGCTGTGAGCATCCCTGGATCAGCGGAGGAAGATGAGGAGAGTGAGGCTATCCAAGCCATGGCGCTTGGGCTGGAATTACAGTGCAGGCTCCAGCTCCACCTGGATCAGCTGGAGGCTAAAGCCAAGGCCAAGGCCAAGGCCAAATCCAGGGCCAGGGCTAGGGCCAGGGCCAGGGCCGCGATGGCTGCCAGACGGGGCAGCCCGGAACCTGCTGTGGGAGCTTCGGCCTCAGCCTGCCCTCAGCTCTTGCTGATCCAGGGCAGTCAGGGGGAGCCCCACATCCAAGCTCAAGAGGTAGAGGCTGCCCTGGGGCAGGCCCCTAAGGAAGTCAAGCTGGGTGACAAGGGAGGCCAAGATCCATTTGGGGCTCCTGTTCGGAAAACAGGAAAGGGCTCCAGAGGGAAGGAAGCTGCTGCTAGAGCTCGGGAAGGCCCATCAGCCTCTAATCCTCCTAGTGTCTGCCAAAGAAGAGAGAACTACCCAAATCTGAAGCTGAAAGGCTCGGTGAGCAGCCTTGTCCAGGCCCTTCCCCAGACCCTAAAACAACCAGGTGTCCCGCCCTGCTCTTCCCTGGTCCTGGGACTGGGGAGAACATGATCCCTTTGCTGCTTCTCCCCTCCTCACCCTATTGCTCTCTGCCCTGTCCCCCTTGTTCCATGCTTCCCAGACTTTACCACATGTCTACTCCACAGGTCCCAGAAGAAGCCAGCACCCTGGGGCAAACATGTGGTAAGACTGCTCAAGAGAGGGGTGAGTGAGTGTGTGTGTATGTGTGAGTGTGTGTGTGTATGTGTGTGTGAGCGTGTGTGTGTGAGTGTGAGCGTGTGTATGAGTGTGTGTATGTGTGTGTGAGCGTGTGTGCATGTGTGTGAGTGTGTATGTGTGCGTGTTAGCGTGCGTGTGTGTGTGTGTGAGCGTGTGTATGAGTGTGTGTGTATGTGTGCGTGTGAGCGTGCATGAGTGTGTATATGTGTGTGTGTGTGTGTGAGAGAGACAGAGAGAGAGAGTGTGTCCCTCCATCCCCACCTCTACAGGCAAAAACTGACTCACTGTTCACCGCTCCCCTGGGTGGTATAAACAACTCCGTTCCCCCTACGCCAAAAGGAGGCTGTTTCCTTATGAGGACTGGAATTCCAGCTTAGCCGTTCCCCAGGGGCTGCCAGACCTGGGCACGTGGATGGGCACTGTTTTTCCCGGGGACCCCCGGCCTTCTGGGGGGGAGGAGATGGAGGACCACTTCCCCCGGGGCCCACCCCCTCCCCCATTGAGCCCCATCCCTGCCCTCCCCTCCCCACAGAGAGCCACGGCCTCAGGGACACCAGTAGCCAGAAGCCTGGAGAGACCCCGAGCCCACTTGGGGAGCAGCTGGAGAGGTGAGACTACCGAACCCTTCTACCCACCCACCAGGTGCCTTCCTCATCTGCTCTTTCCTTCATCTCTCAATGAAAAACCCAAGTTCTGCTTGGAGAAGATCTCAGTCCAAAGCCCGGCTTTGCCACAACTGTTATCTGAGCTCCCCGGAGCTCCGTTTCCCCTCTTTCAAAGAAGACGATAATCTTTGGGACCCTTTCCGGCTCGACATCTCTGCTCCTCTCATCCTTGGCCCTCCTCTTTCCATCCTTCAAACCCTAGCTGTGTGACCTTAGATGAGTCCCTTCTCTTGAGACCTGTCTCCTCCTCCAAGCCCCCTTCCTCTAACTGGCCTCATCTCTGCCTTTCTTGGATGTGCTCTGAACACACAGATTGCCTGTATTTCCCAGCTAGCATCGGGGTTCCTCTCCCCTCGCCTCCAGCACAGTGCCTAGCCTAGGGCAGGCGCTGCTCCTCTCCACCCCCAACCCAAGAAGGGCATGGGCATCCTGGGCCACAGGGGTCGGCCCCTGCCCCCAGCTTCTCCCGCCTCTGGGTTCAGATGTGTTTGTGTGTGTGCACTTGTGTGACCCTAGGCAAGTCCCTTCTCTTGAAGCCCCGCTTTCCTCCTTTGTCCCTGGCAAATGGAGGGGGCTAGGCATCTGACACCCTGGAAGCTCTCTTCCGGTCCTTGCCTCATGTGTGTCTGTGTGCGAGTTGGCGTCCACATGTGGCCCCCGCTGTTGTCAGCACAGCCACCTCTGCTGCCTCTCTGACTGCGGTCCGCAGACTCTTGTGGCGTCCCCTATGTGCAGCCCCCTCCCTCACCCCCTTGCACCTAGTCTGCACCCCTCCAGAAGCAGAGGAGGCCTTTGTCTACCCCTCTCCACCTTGTAGCCTGTCTGAGCCAGAGACATTTGCCAGTGGAGGGAAAGAGGAGTCCCAAGCTCCAGGTGAGTGGTCCTGGCCGAAGGAAGGGAGAAAGCAGGGGGCTGGGTGTCTTCGGAGATCTCCCGGCCTCCTTGCCCGTGCCAGGGGCTGTGGAGGGGCACTGGAAACACGGACTTCACTGCCGCCTCTCCTTCACAGGCAAGTCTCCCGCTCCAGGACCTACAGAAGGAAATTCAAAGGAAGAGCCTCTACTGAGAACTAAAGACCTCGTTCCCACAAGCCCCAAGCAGGTAAGACTGTGACTTCCCCTTCAGCAGGGTCAGGGTAGGGAAAACAGAGACTGAGCTGGAGATTAGCTCCTCCCTCCCATGGAGAAACTGAGGCGCAGAGCCAAGGATCGACTCGTTCCAGGCCTTGCATCTCACTCAGAGCTACAAGCCGGGTTAGAATCAAAGTATCCTCGCTCTCCAGCTCAAGTGAAGAGCACGGAGACTTGATATCGGGCGCCAAGAACCCCCTAGATGCTAGCGGTACATAACCAGGGACCGGCCCAGAAACAATAGCACCAAGCACTTCTTGGGCAGATAGATATGTGTCCTGGGGATCGTGGGCACGCTACGGAAGGGCCTGGATCGGGGACAAGGGTCCTCACTCACCCTTGTTTGCTCTCTTGGTCCTTTCCAATTTAGGGAGAGGAAGGAACCTGGGAGCTTCAGTCCACAGTTCCCTTCCCCCACCCCAACTTCTCAGGGTGGAATGTCACAATCTGCAACAAAACCGTCTCTTCCTCTGAGCTTGGGAGCATTAAAGATTCTGGGCACCCTCCTCCCAATTTCTGACAGACAGCAGGGTAATGGAGCCAGGCTTCCAGACAGAGGTTCGCCCCATTGTGTCCAAACCCAGAAAGAAAGAAAAAAAAAAAACTGAAGGAGGAAGAAAGTCGTCTTCTCTTCTCTGTGGGGATGAGGAGGAATAGCTCAGGTCAGGGAGGCTGGGGGCTTAGAGGGAGACATAGCAGGCTTTGGAAAATCGGGGCCTGCTTAGGAGTCAGGAAGACACCCAGGAGCCTTCCCTGGCTTGGCTGGTACCACACCCTTGTCCCCCAAGCCTGGGCATAGGGGGGCTGATCTGGATGGAAATATTGTGAAATAAGGCATAAGGAAGTGAACCAGAGCCAGAGCCAGAGCAAGAAAACAGAGAGGGAAGGAAACCGAAAGAGATAGGGAGAAAGGAAAATGAGAGACAGAGAGAGAGAAAGTATGAGAGAAGACGGAGGAAGACAAAGAGACAGGGAGAAAGAGAAAACAGAGAGAAGGAGACAGAGAGGGAGAAAGGAAAAAGAGAGAAAACAGAAAGAGACAGAGAGGGAGAAAGGAAAATGAGAGAGACAGAGTATGAGAGAAGA
>JAJPUD010034556.1:0-10774 GCA_023553655.1 Myrmecobius fasciatus
GACAGAGTGTGTTGGAGTTGTTGACAATATCCCAGAAGTGCCAGGAATTGTCGATTTGCTAGTGGTCCCTTTGGAAATGAGTGCTGTGGTTGTGTTTTTTGGTGGGCTGACTGAAGATATTTGAGGGCTTGTAGAGAAAGGTTGAGTTGTAGTTTGAAAATATCCCGTGTTTGGTAAAGTTGTGGTTGTCTGGGAAGAGTTGGCTAGAGTGACTGCCAGTGAGGTTTGTGTGGCTCTCGTGGCAGTGGGTTTGTTCAATGTGGTGGTAGAGTGCATGATACCCGTTATAACTGAGGAGGTTTCTGTTGTGTGGGGTTTTTGTTGTGATGTTGGGGTATGACCTGGGGATTCTGGCTTGCTGTTGCTGCTGGTGGATTCTGGCCTTGGAACTGGTGTCTTGGTCACCTGGCCCCTTGTGGTTGTCCTGGTGTGGATGCTTTCAGCGGTTCCTGTGGGCACTGGCGTAACTGAGGAAACATGAGAGGATGCTTTTATTTTTTGTTCCTTTCCCTGGGCTTTGTCAATGAGGACTCCAGCCCTCAGGCTCTTTCAGCCAGATAGGTGTCTGCTTGCCTCTTATTAATGCCTCTGTCCATGGTCCTGCTTCCCTAATTCATGGATATATTGATAATCCTGAAGCAAATGGAGGCCCTCTCCTGGCCTTCTTCCCCTGTTGGACACTCACTCCCCCTCCTCTCAGGTGTGACACGTATTCCAGGCTGATTTTGGAATTTCCTAAGTCACGGGGGTTCCCCATTTGCCTGGACAAGGCAGCTCCCCTCCTTCAGCTGTCTTGATTATTTGGGACCTGGCAGGTTTTTTTTTTTTTTTTTGTGACCACTCTAATTTTCTGGATAATGAAGTGATGCAGGCAAAGAACTTCCCCCCCCCCAGGGCCCAGAATCCTACCTTAATAGGAGACTCCAGAGCTCTCTCCATGATCTTAGTTTGTCTTCCTGTGTCATAGTTAACCCCACTCCCTCTTCCATCTTCCATACCCAGGCCTGGCTTAGGGAACTCTCCAAAGTACTGATTGTGGGATATATCATGGACCCTAAGCCCTGAATTAGGGCTCTCGTCCTTCATGTTGAACAGAGTGAGGTGTAAATGGCCCAATTTGGGGGATAGAGGGAGCCTGGTACAATGCCAGATGAACTGTTCAAAAACAGGAAGTCCCATATGCTTTGTTTGTTGGGTGAGATCTCCTGCAGCCATGGCGGGAGTCAGGGGGAAGCTCCTCTTTTCCTACTCCCCCCAGGTACTCTAGGCCAATTGAACTGGCCCCTCAGTTCAATTCACTTCAGGCTAAGTTTTCAGGGAAGTGAGCGACAGTAGTCAAAGCACTCACCAGTATGTGGCAGAGACTCTGGCCCTCTTGAAGTCTCTGCCAATGTGCTCGTGGTCAGCGTGGGCCACAGTGATGCCCCTGAGGTTACTGTGGTGCTTATAGTGGATCGAGCCGTAGATTGTGTGGCTGTTGTTAGGAGGGTGCCTGGGTTCTCTGAAGTGGCTTGTGTGATTGGTGAACTCCTCACGGTGGAGCCTAGTGGGAAGGTGCCCGGGGTTTCTGAGAGAGCTGACGAGGTGACTGCCACTGTGATGGTTGTGCCCCAGGGAGTTGCTGCGGGAACCAGGGATCAGTCAGACCACGGCCATACTACGGTTGTTGCCCTCCCCATGCAGTGGACATGGCTGAGCCTCTCCCCCCTGCTCTTCCCCAGTGCGCGCCCTTAGTTCCTGGGGATACCTGCCTAGCGTTCCCCTGGGGACCATCACTCCAGCTCCTCTTCTCTCTAACACTTCACCAGTGCCTTGTGTACAAGATCCCAAATTCATCGAGCAAGTTTGTCCACAGGATTCCCATCTCCCCCATCATCCCCTCCCCCCCAGAGGTTATGTGTGTTATGTCCTCATGTGGGCACAGCCATGATCATGGCCACTGCATGAGTCATGTCTCCCTTGTAGGCTTCCAGGACACTGCTATCATGGGACCTTTCTGGGTGAGATCTGGCCACCCAGGGAATCTGGGCAATGACAATGATTAGAGAACCTGCCACCTCCAACCCTCATGGCAACACCAAAGGCAGGGTGACAAGTGGTGTTATCCATGTTTCTATTGAGGAAACTGAAGATCATTCAGCAGTCATTGACTTGGACCTGGTAGAATAACTGTCAGAATCAGAATTTGAACCCAGGTTGATGTCTCCTGTGGCCAAGCCCTTTTCTCAATGTCAGATTTCAGAATTTGAGGTGGAGGAGAGGAAGATGAGCACAGTCTGACATGCCCCTTGGATTTGGGCAGAGCAGATTTCTGAGAGTTCAGAGGGGAGATACTGGAGAGAACAGGGAATTATACAGGATAAGGCAGTCCCAGAAAACACGCTCAGGAATGACATTTTCAGGAAGCAGAAGAGAAAAGATTTTGATGAGGATGAAACGTGAGTATTATCTAAGGAGACGGATGTGGCTTCACAGGAAGCTCTTTAACGAACTTAGGACTCTTCAGGTACATACAGAAGATGGGAGCCAAGGTGAATCCTGTATGGATGCAGCCAGATTCCTAAACCTTAGAACCTTAGGGTTCTAATATAATCATCCAACATGTACTTACTTGTTCTCTAGAAAGATTGGAGAAAAGTGGGTTCAAGACCAGATAAGATCTACCTGGAAGGAGGGGACAAGGACCACTGACAGCAGGGACAAGACCACCCTGCTTATTGGGATGCTTATATTTTCTCTGCTAAGGGCAGGACAAAAGTAGAGAATAATAAGTTGGGAACTAAGGTGGTTTTTGTTCAGTTGTTTTAGTCCTATCTGACTTTTTCTGATCTCTTTTGGGGTTTTCTTGGCAAAACTACTGGAGTCATTTGCCATTTCTTTCTCCAGCTCATTTTACAGATGAGGAAACAGGCAGGGTGAAGTGACTTACCTAGAATCACGCAACTAGGAAGGGTCTCAGGCCAGATCTGAGCTCAGAAAGATGATTCTTCCTGATTCCAAGCCCAGTAATCTCTCTACTGCACCACCTAGCTACCTGGAGTAACTAAACTAAAGAGACAGGAAGTGAGTGTGGCCCGTGCTTATTGATGTCAGGCCGCAGGCTCTGAGATGCTCTATCCTATGGCACTGACAGATGTGGGACGCAATGATGACTGCGCCTTCCTCAGATCCTTTGGAAAGGCTGTGGAGAAATGGGACAGTGCTACCACATCCCAGAAGGGGCACTGTAAGTCATTGAACTTGACTTCGGTTCCTGGCAAGATTCTAGAAAAAGCTAGCAGGGCTTCCTGAAGGCCAGACTGACCATATTGCCTTTTTAAGGCAGGCTTACTAGAGGAACAGAGCAGGGGAATCTGGGGGTGATAATTTTTTCATCGTGTTTAACCCCCTCATTCTTAGGATCCATATCAAGGGAGGAGGGCTGGTGCACAGCACAATTCGATTGGTTCAAAACTGGTTGAATGGTGAGGTCCAAAGATTGATTAGTCAGGGTTTATGGCAGCTTGGAAGGAGAAGGCTGTATTTACACACTCCTCAACTTCCACTGCCTTCCTGTGGGAAAAGCTTCCTTTGGGTGTGGTGTCTGTGGGAAATGGGGAGGTCCAGTTCTCAGGTGGTTGCTTGAAGCTTTGAGCAAGAGATCACTCTGGTCCACTGCACCAGCATACTCAGCTTGGGGGTCTACCCCTACTCCTTCTGACCTTTGCTTAGAAACTCTGCCTATGGAGGGTGGAACCAAGATGGTGGAGTAGTAAGAAGAAGTAAACCCAACCCCTCCAACAGTCTCCCTCCCCACCCCATACAAGATACACTAGAAAACTGGTTGAATCCTGATTGGAAAATCTACCAGGATTTCCCAAGAATATCACCAGGAGTCATTTTTCCAGTCCAGGTCAACACAGGAAGACAGTGAGGTCATGGAAACTAGGGACAGGATATGACTAGGGCTTTGCTAAGCATTCTAGTGGGCAGGAATTAAGTCTGTGCATCAGAGCAAGAAGAGGTTCTGGATCCATACAGGGGAATTCTGATCTCAGGGAGAATGTGGAAACATGTCAACTGGCGACTCTGTCATCCCTCAGTATTAATTCATGGATCCAGGGTAGACTGAGGAAGGTGCCTATGTCTTGAGGCAGCATTCCAAGGTGAGGAGGATTGTGGACCCTGGACTATGAATTCAGTGAGCAGCATCTCTGTGGCTCTGACACCAGAAACAGAGTGGGGTCTCCATTCCAGCTTCCAGCTTTATCTGAAGCCTGCTGAGAAAGAACCAGGGCAGGAATCCCAGACCAAAGGGAAGCCTACAGTTCTGTCCCACTGGCCCAGTAGAACTTCCAGCTGGCTGAAAGCAAGTGAATCTAGCAATGGTCTACTAACTTTTCACCAGGGTCAAGTCAATAGGTGTGTTGTGCAGACCTAAACTCAGATCAAGAACTCGCTGAGCTCAAGCCAGAAGGACCAGGGATAACACTTTGCCCTGGATCTCACCCTTTTGGGAACACTGAAAGCTTGCAGATCCCTGTCCCTGAGATTCTGAAATAACACATTAAATACTTTAAGAAAGATCAGAAGAACCCCAAAAGACAAAAGCTCAGCTAAGACATTTCCTTCAAAAGTGTTCAGAGCCCGCTACCAACATAAATTCTAATGTCAGGAAGTTAGCAAAAAATAATTCCATCATAAAGAACTAAGATGAGAGGGGTGCCCAAAAACAAATCCTGAAGAAGGCAATGACTCCAAAAGATTTTCAAGCACAGCCTCTAAGAAAAATACGGCTTGGCACAAGACCTATTAGAATTCCCAGAAGAGATAAAGCAAGAGTTTTTTAAAGAGCTAAAAATTATTTTACAAACAAAATGAAAATGCTAGAGGAAATAAAGGAAAGGAATTGAGAGTGAAGGAAGATTTGGAAATAGAAGTAACACCTGAAACAAAACCTTACCCAAGAAAAAAAATTCCCTGAAAATTGGAATTGGCCAAATGGAAAACTAAAATCTCTACGAGGCAATAAGAAATATTAAAATAAAGTTTTAAAAATTGAAAAAAAAATACTAGAAGAAAATGTGAATTATAGCAAACAACTGAACAGGAAAACAGATCAAAGAAGGTTAACAACAATCACTGGAACTACCCTAAAGCCAAGACCAAACAATGAGTCTAAGCATCATATTTGAAGCAATAATGAAAGAAAACTGCTCAGGTCTCTTAAAACCAGAGGGGAAAGTAGGAAATGAAAGAACCTGGCTTTCAGTGACCATAAAAAGAAAACCCAAATGAAAACTCCTAAGAATGCTATAGGCAGGGGCAGTTAGGTGGTGCAGTGGATAGAGCACCATTCCTGAAGTCAGGAGGACTCGAGTTCAAATGTGACCTCAGACACGTAACAGGAACTTCCTAGCTGTGTGATCCTGGGCAAGTCACTTAACCCCAGCTGCCTCAGAGGAAAAAAAGAATGTTATAGGAATATAAAGGAATATGCCTGTTTGTCAGCCCTGTATTGCATCTTCACAAAAATCGGCTGTATCCATAAAACTTCATAGACAAATGCAGAAATATTAAGTGTCTCTTTTGTAGACCACAATGTAATAAAATTATATTCAATAAAAGGCCACTGAAAAATTAACAGGAGACTAACAAAATCCTAAAGAATGGTTAGG
Source organism: Myrmecobius fasciatus (assembly GCA_023553655.1). Classification (NCBI taxonomy): domain Eukaryota; kingdom Metazoa; phylum Chordata; class Mammalia; order Dasyuromorphia; family Myrmecobiidae; genus Myrmecobius; species Myrmecobius fasciatus. The sequence continues at coordinate 5,658 of JAJPUD010034556.1, forward strand.
ACAAAGAACACATCCAAGAAACAGTCAATAATTTCATCCAACATAGTAATGTCAAGGAGTCATGATTGTTCTCATCCAGTACTTGAAAGGCTCTCGTGGGGAAGAGGATTCACACTTATTTTGTTTATACACATTGTCTAGAACGAAAAACAATGGTGAAAAGTTGAAAAGAGGAAATTTAGGTTCACTGGCAGGATAAAAGGGCCTAGCACTGAGAATTGTCTAGGAGGGCTGCCTTGGGAGGGGGCTTCTCTTCTCTGAAGATCCTTGTGCAGAAGTTTGACAACTCTGTTCTGGGGGTCTTTGAGGTCCCTTCTGACCAGGGCCTCCCAAGATTCTGTGAGAAAGTTCTAAATTGCTGGACAGGCGTAAATGGTAGTAACAGTCTGGCGGGTTGGTGACCCAGAACCTGCCAGAGTACTCTGCACTAAGGGGGAGCCCTTCCCCAATGACTCTCCTCAGGTGTGTTTGGCAGGGGTGTGTGTGTGTGAAAAATAATAATGACAGAAGCTCACCTCGGGCTTGCCAGTTCTAAGACTAGCTAGCGTGCTCTAGTGCCTTCTGGCTTACAAAGTGCTCTGTATAGTTATCTCACAGGCCAGAGACCTGGGCACAAAACCTGCCTGTAGGGCAGGGGACTTTCTAGGGCTCTCACTGTCCAAGCTGAATTGGCCCATGGAGTTTTCTTACCAGGACTTGCTGATGGAACAAGAAATAAGAGAGAATAAAACCTCAGGTTGTGCGACGTGCCCTCCTCATACCACCCTCTAGGGAAGTGGAAGATTTATGATCATTTTAGCTGAGAAAATTCAGTCAGATGAGCTACCTCTCCCATGGTCCCATAGCTAGTTACTATCCCAGGGGGGATTTTAATCCTACTGGGACTTCTGCTCTCTCTGAGATACCAAATCTGGTGCTCTGTCCATGGTACCATACAGTTCCCTCTGCTAAGGCTCGACACAGAGCAATGGGGCCTCCGGGCAGGACCCTCTGTCCAAAAGCAGAGACCCTTGGAGTCAGTCCCTCTCATTGTTTTACTGGCAGCAGCGCAGGAGCCAAAGAGGGAGCCCAGAGTCAGAGCCCAGAATGGTGGCTGGAACACAGAAGGTTTGGGGGGCAGGCCCTGGGCCAAGAAGGGGCTGTAGGACTCCCATTCCAGCAAACTTCATGTGATATAGTGCTGCCTTGTCTGCAGGGTGGGGCCACCAGCTCCTGTGGGTTGCTGAGCTTTCTTTCCCACCACTGCCCTGGGCAGTGAAGGTGACAGGCCTTGAAGGCTGAGGGTAGAGGCATTTGAGACCAGTGAACAAGCTGGGGTCTACCATGTGCTGGGAGTGCCCAGGGCAGAATGTTGTATACCACTAGTGATCCAGGGCCGTGTGCTAGTGAGGACGGCTGAGGTGGTCCTTCCAGAGGACTGGGGGCTTGTCGGAAAGGTGACAGGGCTGGGTGAGGTTGGTCTGGAAGAGGAGCTGATGGTCCCAGTTGGCTTGGTTAACCCTGATGATGTGCTGGGTGTCTGGAGGGAGCTTGATGGAGGCTTGGTATTGAACACAGTGGTGGTTTCTGTTCCCCTGGTGCTCTGGTGGGTGGTCTTGGAGTGTGGTCCTGAGGAGAAATGGTCTAGATGTTACCTGTGCCTCCCTGGGGTCGCAGCCTCCTACCACTCAGCTCCGAGAAAAGCGTATATTCATCTGGGGCATTGTAATTTTCCAGGAGGCAGGACCTTTCTCTCTCCCTTCCTTCCCTCTTCTCTCCTTCCCTTCTCCCTCCCTCCCTCCTTTCCTTCTTTACTTCCTCCCTCCCTCCCTTCCTCCCTCCTTTCCTTCCTTTCTTCCTTCCTTCCTTCCTCCCTACCTCCTTCCTTCCTTCCTTTCTTCCTCTCTCCCTCCTTCCCTCCCTCCTCCCTCCATCCTTCCCTCCCTCTCTCCATCCTTCCCTCCCTCCTTTCTTTCTTTCCTTCTTTCTCTCAGGATTGGACTTTGAAGCCCAGGTTGCCAGCTCCAGCCTCTGGTCTCTACCCCACCTAACTACTTACATGCCCAGCATCTCCCTCAGTATCTCTCTCCAAAACCTCCCCTCTCTCTGATTTCCCTGTTGGTGGGCAGCCCCCTCCCCCTCCCCAGGGGTCATGCCGAGAGAGCCTCCATTCTCTGCATCTAAGCCCGGGAGTTGCTATCTCCCTCCCCCACACCGGCCCCCACCATGTGTCATATGGTTATGATGTTCTGGAGGAAATTAGGGCCATTTGGACTTTTTTGAGTCAGACTGCCCCCCCCTCCACCATATCCACTCCTCCTTCTAGTCAGGGTTTCTTTTCTCATGAGCCCCAGGAGAGGGGGGGGCCACTGGCCCAGGCCTGCCAACACCTCCCTGATAACAGGGGCAGGGGCCAGGGCTGAGCCAGGGGCCTGAGTCACCTTGACATTTAGTGGTGCTGCATTCACCTGTTGTGGCTGTTGATTGAGTCGGGAGAAGTGTTTGAGCTGAAACAGAAACAGAAGATGGGGGGGGGGGTCACAGAAGAGGCCCAAGCCTCAGGCCTCTCTCCGACCCCTGAGGGACGTGGCAGCCCTTGTCCAGCCTTTCTGAGAAGAGGGAGCCTGTGCCCCATAGGGCCCGCCTCCCCATAATGCTTCTCTCTCTCCAACACCCTCCAGATGAAATGACCTAGGAACTAGAGATCTGGGTGGGGGTAACAGTGAACATGAACCTCTGCCCAGGTCATGGAAGAGAGTAGGAAAATGGGGGAGCAATGGTGCTGGTGGGAGCAACCCCTGCAGAGGTGCTAGCAAAGGGTTCTGGGTTGTTTGAGGAGGGAGAAGAGGAGGAGGCGGTATTCAGGAAAGCTTCCTGGAGAAGGCCACTTTAAGGGGGAGAACTGAGAAGTTTCTTTAGCAGGAGCAGGAACTCAAAGCTGGAAATGCCAGCTTGGGAAAGGCCTGGGCAAGGAAGGAGGGGTGGAACAACTGATTCATTTGGGGGTGCTTGAAAAGCCCTCCATCTCTGCAACTTTGCTCTGTCTACCTGCTACTGATGGCAAGTGGCCCTCATGGGCCAGACCTCTGTCTATCTGTCCATCTGCCTGTGGCTAGACTTTCCAAAAGACCCAGAGGCCCCGAAGAAAGCCCTGCCCATAGCTCAGATGCAGGGCCATATGAGGCTCAAACCCGGGGACCTACTTGAAAGCCTCTGTGGAGAGCTCCATGCTCACAAGTACAGGCCTATCTGGGCAGCAAGGATCTAAGGCTGGTGGCCTGTGGGGGGAAGGGGAGAGGCTCCTCCCTCCCCTCCCCAGGAGCTGGTCCTGCCCCTTCACCCTTTTCCTTGGTGATACTGAGCCCCCCCCCCCAGCCATGGGGATCAAGGAGCCCTACCTGGCCAAAGGAGGGGCCGAGGATGAGACCGCTGCCCCAGAGGGTTAGTGGGAAAGTACTTACAGCAAGGGACACACCGGCCCTCCTCATGGTCAAAGTACTGGTCCAGAGTGCAGTTATAGCAGCCTATGGGAAAAGCCAGGGATGTAAAGTGAGAGGTGTGCGAGTGGGATGGGCTCTCCTTTGTGGCCCCAAGGAGGCTGCTAGAGATGGGGGTGGAGTGGAGCTGGAGAGCAGGGATATGCTTCCCTGTGTGGGCATTGGAGAATGGAGCCTAGCCTCTCTACACTGATGCAGGGAGAGAATGAGAGGCCCTTGGGGGCTGCCCATTGAGGGCATCTGGGCTCCTCTGTCCTCCCTCCTGCTCCTTGGGGCTACTCTCAGGCCAAGGCCTCATGTCAAGGCTCCCAGGACACAGCTGATTCTCCGGCCCAAGTAGTGAGAGCACCTGTGGGTGATGCACCTGTGGGTGGTGTGGGGGACAACTCTAGTTAACCTCTCTCTATCTAATCAAATGAGATCGTAGCTGTAGAGATAGGCCCGGTGTCTGGCACACAGCTGGTGCTCTATGAATGCACACTTCCTTCCCTTTCCAAGCCAGGAAATTGTGTCTGTCTCTTTGTGGTCAGGCCATACCTTCGATGTTGACGTATTTGTTACTCTGGGGGTGGAATGGGCAGAGGCAGGGCTGGTAATGCCAGGTGCAGTTGGCTTCCCTCATGTACTGGTAGCTGCCATCTCCACTGATGAGTTTGTGGGTGTTGAAGAAGTCACAATAGAGAGCTGAAATACAAAGTCATCTCCCCTCAGCAGCCAGAAACTGTGGCTGCCATGTGCCACCCAGCTCCCTGCTGGCCAGGACAAAGACCAGCCTGGGAAACCTGATGCCCCAAACACATGCAGGTGCTCCCTGGAAGCAGAGTGAGCTCACACAAAAGGCTGGCAAAGGGCTGGCCTGGGAGGTAAAGAGGAAACTGAGAAAGCCCAGATGGTAAGGGACATGCCCAAAGGTACATAGGGACTGGAAGGCCCGGGACTAGCTTGGTTCTGTTTGTTCCTCCTTGAAGTAGGTGGGAGAGGGGAGAGAAGAATGTGGCTATCTGTCCAGCGGGCTTACAGGATGGGATAAGGAGGTAATGGGGGCAGTTAGGTGGTCCAGTGGCTACAGTGCTGGCTGTGGAGTCAGAATTCAGATCTGGCCTTGGCTACCACCTCACAGCCATTGGATTGGCAAAATTGACAAAATGGGAAAAGGAAAAGAAAACATACTGGAGGGACTATTGAGATACAGGGACATTTGTGCTTTTTTTTAAAGTGGAACTGGGTGGTCCAGCTACTCTGGAAGGCCATTTGGAACTGTGACTCAATCTATCCTTTGACCCAGTGATATCCCTATTAGTTCTATATCCCAAAGAGATCAAAGAAAGGACAAAAAGACCCATATGCACAAGAACATTGATAACAGCTCCTTTTGTAGTGGCAGGGATTTAGAAATTAAGGGGGACCCATTAAATGGAGAATGGTTGAACGAGCTATTGGATATAAAGGTGATAGAATAAGGGTAGTGAAAGGGACAATTTCAGAGAATCCCAAGATCTGTAGGAACTGATGTAGAGGAAATGGAGTAGAACTGTAACAATGTATCTAGAGATAAGATATTGTAAAGACAGAGAACCCTGAGATCTGTATAGACAGACAGAGGAAATGGAGTAGAACTGTAACAATGTATCTAGTGATAAG
>JAJPUD010034558.1:0-10772 GCA_023553655.1 Myrmecobius fasciatus
CAGATGACGAAATTAAAACCATCTCTAGTCATATGAAAAGTTGCTCCAAATCACTATTGATCAGAGAAATGCAAATTAAGACAACTCTGAGGTACCACTACACACCTGTCAGATTGGCTAAAATGACAGTAAAAGATAACGATGAATGCTGGAAGGGATGTGGGAAAACTGGGACACTAATACATTGTTGGTGAAACTGTGAACGGATCCAACCGTTCTGGAGAGCAATTTGGAGCTACACTCAAAAAGTTATCAAACTGTGCATACCCCTTGACCCAGCAGTGTTTCTATTGGGCCTATATCCCAAAGAGATCTTAGAGGAGGGAAAGGGACCCACATGTGCAAGAATGTTTGTGGCAGCCTTTTTTGTAGCGCCTACAAAGTGGAAACTGAATGGATGCCCATCAATTGGACAGTGGCTGAATAAAGTATGGTACACGAATGTTATGGAATATTATTGCTCTCTAAGGAATGACCAGCAGGACGATTTCAGAGAATCTTAGAGAGACTTGCATGAACTGATGATTAGTGAAACGAGCAGAACCAGGAGATCATTATACACGGCAACAACAATATTATACAATGATCAATTCTGATGGACATGGCTCTCTGCAACAAAGAATTGTCTCAAAACAGTTCCAATTGTTCACTGAAGAAAACCATATACACCCAGGGAGAGGGATATGAAATATGGACCACAATGTAACATTTTCATGATCCCTATTGATGTTTGCTTTCATTGTATTGCCTTTCTCTGGTTTTCTTTTTTTTTCTTGTAAATAGGATTTTTCTTGCACAACTTGTCAACTATTATTACATTATTAACATGTAGTGGACTTCCTGCCATTTAGGGGAGGGAGGGGACTGAGGGTAAAAGTTGTAATGGAGTGCTTTGTAAAGATCAATTCTGGGGAACTACCCAGACATATGTTATACAAATAAAAAGCTTTAATAAAAAAACTAAATAAAATAAAATAAAATAAATGAAATGAAATGGAGGAATATCTACAAAAATATAGACTGCCCAGGTTAACAGAAGAAGAATTAAATTATTTAAATGGCCCCATTGTGGAAAAAGAAATAGAACAAGGTATTAATCAACTCCCTAAGAAAAAATCTCCAGGGCCAGATGGATTTACATGTGAATTCTACCAAACATTCAAAGAACAATTAATTTCAATACTATATAAACTATTTGAAAAAATAGGGAAAGAAGGTGTACTACCAAACTCCTTCTATGATACAGATATGGTGCTGATAGCTAAACCAGGTAGAGTGAAAACAGAGAAGGAAAACTATAGAACAATTTCGCTAATGAATATTGATGCAAAAATTTTAAATAAGATATTAGCAATGAGATTACAGAAAGTCATCCCCAGGATAATACATTATGACCAAGTGGGATTTATACCAGGAATTCAGGGCTGGTTCAATATTAGGAAAACTATCAGCATAATCAATTACATTAATGGACAAACTAACAAAAATCACATGATTATCTCAATAGATGCAGAAAAAGCCTTTGATAAAATCCAAAACCCATTCCTATTAAAAACACTAGAGTATAGGAATAAATGGACTTTTCCTTAAAATGATAAGTAGCATCTACTTAAAACTATCAGCAAGCATACTAGGTAATAGAGACAAAGTAGAACCATTCTCAATAAAATCAGGAGTAAAACAAGGCTGCCCACTGTCACCATTAATATTTAATATTGTATTAGAAATGTTAACTTTGGCAGTAAGAGAAGAAAAATAAATTAAAGCAATTAGAATAGGTAATGAGGAAACCAAATTATCACTGTTTGCAGATGATATGATGGTATACTTGGAGAACTACCTAAATTAATATACTTATTTAGTGCCATAAAAATCAAACTCCCAAGAAATTATGTTACAGATATAGAATAAATAGTAGCAAAGTTCATCTGGAAGAACAAAAGGTCAAGAATTTCAATGGAATTAATGAAAAAAAAAGGCTGAGGAAGGTGGCCTTGCTGTACCAGATCTAAAACTATATTATAAAGCAGCAGTCATCAAAACTATTTGCTATTGGCTAAGAAATAGAGTTGTCGATCAATGGCATAGGATAGTATCACAAGACAAACTAGGCAATAACTATATTAATTTAGTGTTTGACAAATCCAAAGACTCCAAGTTTTGGGATAAGAACTCAGTATTTGACAAAAACTGCTGGGAAAATTGGAAACTAATATGGAAGATATTAGGGTGTTTTCCACACCTAACACCACATACCAAGATAAGATCTAAATGGGTTCATAATTTGACATAGAAGTAATAATATAAGCAAATTAGAGGAACATAGGATAATTTACCTTTCAGATCTGTGGAGAAGGAAGGAATTTGTGTCCAAAGAAGAACTGGAACTCTTAATTGAACACCAGTTAGATAATTTTGATTATATTGTTAAAAAAGTTTTTGTACAAACAAAACTAATGCAGACAAGATTAGAAGGCAAGCAATAAATTGGGGAATCATTTTTACATTTAAGGGTTCTGATAAAGACCTCATTTCTAAAATATATAGAGAATTGACTTATATATGTAATAATTCAAGCCACTCTCCAATCAATAAATGGTCAAATGATATGAACAGATAATTTTCAGGTGATGAAATTAAAATCATTTTTAGTCATATGAAAAAGTGATCAAAATCACTCTTGATCAGACAAATGCAAATTAAGACACCTCTGAGATACTATTATACACCCGTCAGATCATCTAAGATGACACAAAAAGATAAAAAATGAAGGAAGTGATGTGGGAAAACTGGGACACTGATACATTGTTGATGGAACTGTGAATGGATCCAACCATTCTGGAAAGCAATGTGAAACTATGCTCAAAAAGTTTTGAAAGTGTGCATACCCTTTGACTCAGCAGTGTTTTTATTGGGTCTATATCCCAAAGGGATCTTAAAGGAAGAAAAGTGACCCACAAGTGCAAAAATATTTTTGGCAGCCCTTTTTGTAGTGGCAAGAAACTGGAAACTGAAAGGATGCCCATCAATTGGAGAATGGTTGAATAAATTATGGTATATGAATATTATGGAATATTATTGTTCTATGGCTGATTTTAGAGAGACCTGGAGAGACTTACATGAACTGATTCTTAATGAAATGAGCTGAACCAGGAGGTCATTGTGCATGACAACATCAATATTTCGCGACGATCAATTCTGATGAACATGACTCTTTCCAACAATGAGATGATTGATGCCAGTTCCAATGATCTTGTGATGAAGAGTCATCTACATCCAAAGAAAGGTTTGTAGGAACTGAATGTGGATCCCAACACAACATTCTCACTCTTTTTGTTGTTGTTTGCTTGCATTTGGTTTTTTTTTACTCCTTTTCTTTCTTTTTTAAATTCTGATTTCTCTTGTGCAGGAAGAGAATTGTATAAATATGTTTATACATATTGGATTTAACATATATTTAAACTTGTTTAACACACATTGATTTTCTTGCTAGGGAGAGAGCAGGGGGAAGGAGGAGAAAATCTGAAACACAAGATTATGCAAGAATCAATGTTGTCAAATTATCTATGCATATGTTTTGAAAATAAAAATGTTATTTAAAAAAGAAATTAATGTTAAATTGTAAAAATCAATTTTGTCCACCTTTGCAATTATTTGTCAAAAAGTAAACATAAAAGAATGATAATAGGCTGGTAATTTGTCACATGACATTTTCTATCAGAAATCAATAAACATAAAAATGAGGAAGAATATTAAAATAATAAATATTAACTAAAGATTGTATAATTAATATTTTATAATTAACTGTAATGTTAATAAAATTTGCCTTATATATCTGTTAAGTTTTAGAAATTAATATCCTCACAACAATTTTATGAGGTGAGTTGTATTAGTTCCATTTCACAAATGAAGGGAACTGAGAGATGTTAGATCATTTCATCGAATTCATTGATTATAGAAAAATTTAAATTGTACATGTTCAAAACATTTAGATTAAAAATTTTATAAAAAAAGAAAATATGTCCTTTTTTCCCAATCAAATGTGTTTTTTTCCTCCATTCTCATATATTTGTTTTTTGTTTGTATCCTAGAAGTATCGGGCATATATAACTTGCATTGTTTGCAAACAAAAAAAAATATATTGCTTGAAAAAAAATTGCCCTGTTTCTATGATAAGAAGCATTTGTAAAAAAAAAATGTGTTTACACCTGAAAGATTAGTTAACAATGATTTGATTTTACAATAAGAAGGGTCAATATTCAAGCCCTCATTGACACATACTGGTTATGTGAACTTGGTTTGATAAGTTATGTAATCCCTTGGTGCCTTCAGAAAGTTGCAAGAAACATGTGTTATCTTTAGTAGTAGAGTTCCTTATCTTTGTTGGAGAATGATGATATATTTATCCTGCGTACACTTATTTGGAGCTTCTCAAACATTTAATTATTTTGTTAAGTTTAACACTGCACTAAGACTTTTTGTAACACTCAATATATTCTTGCCTGAATCTGGTCAAGAAAAGGCAAAGCTCAATTATTAGATCAAAGGAGTGAAGGGATGAAATAAATAAATTCTAGGCCTGGAGTCAGAAAGATTCACTTTCCTGAATTCAAATCTGGCCTTAGACATTTATTAGTTATGCAACCGTAGGCAAGTCATTTATTCTTGTCTGATGTAATTTCCTCATCTGTAAAATAAGCTAGTGAAGGAAATGGTGAACCACTCCATATATTTGCCCAACTCCAAATGAGGTCACAAGGTTGTACATGACTTAAATGACTGAACAAGAAGGTTTACAGGGAGATAAATTAATTACTTCCAGATTAATATATTCAATCCTGCCTGAACTTTTCCTGAATTCCAGTTCCATATTTCCATTGGTCTGCACTATGTATCTATCTGGATGTCCTATTGGCATCTGAGTCTGAACATGGTTGTCTTTAGGTAAGTTGTTTAACCTTTCTGGGGATTCAACACAATTATCTGTATGCTTCCTTCAGGCATTGCTCCTGAGTAGGATGCTTCTGAAGGAGAGAGTAAAGCTGATGAATTACTCCAACCTTTCCCTTCCTTTAACCCAATTCATTATCCAGGCAAGACCTCATCTTCATGATGCCACTGGTCTGCTTTAAAAATGAAGGGTCAGTGATTACACATGTATAACATGTATCACATTGTTTTCTGTCATGGGGAATGGGAAGGTAAGGAAGTAAGGGGGGAATTTGGAACTCAAAAATCTTACAAAGATGAATGTTGAAAGTTATCTTTACATGTAATTGGGGGGGGATACTATTGAGAATGAAGGGTCAACAACAAGATCATTTTCCTATATCCCAAACTATACTCCCTCCAAAACCCCCTAAATTTTATCATGTCTGAATTTCTACAATTCACAATCTCCCTCTCTCAATATGGCTAATTAGTTCTTAGGTTCTATTGATTTTATCTTTGTAATAGCTTTCATGTTTAGTCCATTTTTAGTCCTATGTTTACCAAAACTAGGACTCTTATTATTTTTTACTTTGAATTCTTTTATAATTAAGGTATAAACCTGAATACTCATTCTACTTGCCTGGACTCTTTTAGGTAACCATTGTCAAGGTTTACTTTGAGCCTTGGCAGGCAAAATATCCTTTTGTATCATGTTAAATGTCTTATTTGTGTTCTACTTCATTTAGGGGAACCAACCTCTACAACATTTTGCCTTTCCTGTTTGAATTCCATCTACCTCCCAGGGTAGTTTCTTCTCTTTATCTATCTGCTAGTAAATATCTAGATGCCAAATAGCCTTGATGTATTGAATTGCCTAACGTGCTGGCTTTGAACATTTTTTCCCTTCCTCAATACTTTCCATGGATATAATAACATAGACCACAGCAAGAAATAATATATGCATACAAACATATATATGTATGCATGCACATTTTATGTATTTCAGAGATCTCTTAAAAATTCTATATTTCAGTAATTTTTGATGGATTTAATGATATGAAGTAAATCGATTTAACTTTCTCTCATAGTTCTTTAGTGTTCCATTTAAGTAAAATAGCTATTATGGTTGTTAATTGACTTAGTCACAAAGATAAAAATAAAATAAACATGACACAAAAGAATATTTTGCCTATCAAGGCTCAAAGTAAACCCTTGACAATGAATACCTGAAAGGGTCCAGGCAAATAGAATAACTACTCGGGTTTATACCATAACTATAAAAGTAAACAAGGTAGAAAATAAAAATAAAATAAAGTTATTGAATGATTCATTAATGTAGAATCTATTTTAGTCTAGAATTTCAATTACAAATTAATGTGTCATGCCTTTTGTTGCTTTTGTTGAAATTAGGAGAAAAGGAAAAATTTTCATCAATTTCTATTGTCAATTTTTTTCATGTTTCTAATCTGAATTTTATAGAAAAATATTCCCCTGGAGAAGGAGGCTATGAGACAATGCATTAACAACTTGACTGGTTAATAACTGTCTTTTTTTCTCAAAGTGGACCAGAATTCCATCACTATGTTGGGGTCAAGGTACAGTATGGCTAACTGTGGCTGATTAGACCAACATAAGCTCAGATTGCTCTACCATAGGGCCAGCACGGATAGTCCATATGGAGAACTTGACATCTGAGAGAATATAATAACCAATCTAGGGCAAGTGTTCAAGACATTTATCATGTTAGTTCTTATCAGTGAAATGGGAATTAAAGGAAGTCAGTGAAAAGGTGTGTGGTTGGAATAGAGAAATAAATAAATCTAGAAAGGACTCTGGGCTGAAGGACTACAGAATTCCTGGCCCCGGGGGGGGGGGAATCATATGATTTCTAGAAATGAGGTATCCAGATACCATTCCAAGGAAAGAAGGATATATAGGTAAAACATTATAAAATGTGTGGTCGGTCCTTTCAAGGAGAGTAGGAGATTTATTTTAAAATGACAAACAATAAAGAAGATTTTTCAGAGACAGAAAGGGAGAGAGGGAGAGAGGAAGGAAAGAAAGGAGGAGGAGGAGGAGGAGGAGGAGGAGGAGGAGGAGGGAAAAGTAAGGGATGGAGGGAGAGAGGAGGAAAAGAGGGGAAAAGGAGAGAAGGGAAGGGAGAAGGGGAGGGAGGTAATTTCCAGTACCAGAAAATCAGGTGTATTGTGTTTTGAAACCTAGAGGACAATGTTGCAAGGATAAGTAGGAAGGGATCTTTCTTTTCCATGTCATTAAAGTTTAAAATATTATTTTCCTGATATTCCTAGACAGAAGCTCTAAAGTGAAGAAGGTAACTATAAGTTACTTGAATGCTAGAAGGTTAGAAAAATGAAAATTGAATCACTGAAAAGAGAAGGGAAGAAAGAAAGAAGCATTTGTTAAACACTTACCATATGTTTAACATTGTGTTAAATGTATTACAAATATTGTTTCATTTAATTCTTACAACCATTTTGCATCTGGGAAACCAAGACATATATTATATGATTTTCCTTGGGTTACACAGCTACTAAATATCTGAGGTCAGATTTGAATTTGTTGTCCTGATTCTATAGGCAGCTGGATGGTATAGTGGATAGAAAGTGGATAGAAAGGTTTAAAGTCAAGAAAATCTGAGTTCAAATCCAGCCTCAGAAATTTACTAGCTGTGTGATCCTGGGCAAAGCATGTAATTTTATTTGCCTCAGTTTCCTCATCAGAAAGTAAGTTACAGAAGGACATGGCTAACTATTCCAATAGTCACAGAAAATGTGATTTGATCCACAGGGAAATTGACATAGGCTTTGCAGCAAAAATGACAATATTGCTTTCATTGCTCTTCTTGGAGGAGAAGATCAAAACTGAGGATATGGGTGATGAAAGATGGAGTAAATGTTTGCAGCAGTGGCAAGGCATGATCCAAGATGGTTGGGAAGGTGGTTGAATGGCATGTGAGGTTTAACAAAGGATGTATCCTAGTTAGGAAGGAAAGAAGAAAGGAGAGATGATAAGAAAGTCATTTACATAGCTAGATATAACCTAGCATACCTAGACCTGTAGATGGAGAATTAAATTCTAATCAGGCTGAGATTACAAACATTTTTACCAAATTGAATCAAACAGGGACAACCTTTAATTGCTCTATCACTTAGCTCATATTGGAGTGAGAACACCTACATGAAAGACTTCAATCAGAAAGGAACAAGTAAGAAAGAATCAGGTATAGTTGCCTTTTGTTAGATTATAAGACAAGTGTTAATGTCTGTAATTTGTTTCCTTTTTGGTTTCTCTATAATGTTCTGTTTTAAAATTTCAAGCCTTCAAACAGGCTTATTGAGAATCCAAAGGTTGATGTGCTATTTTTGGTAAACAGAGTCAGAGAAAAAGAAAAATTAAAAATTAAAAAGAAAACAACAGCAAATTTAGCAACAACAATAAAGAGGGAGCAACAACAGTCAGTCATACTCTGGAATTTCTTTCTTTTTTTTAATATAAAGCTTTTTATTTACAAAACATATGAGTGATCTTTCAACACTGACCTTTGCAAAAACATTTTTTTCCCAAGCTTTTCCCCTCCTTCCCCCACCCCCCACTCCTAGATGACAGGTAATCTAATACATGCTAAATAGGATAAATTATATGACAAATACAATACATGTACACATATCTATACAGTAATCTTACTGCACAAGAAACATCAGATCTAGAAAGAGAAGAAGAAAAAAACAACCTAAGAAGGAAAACAAAATGCATGGAGATACTCACAGAAAGCGTTAAAATGCTGTGTTGTGGTTCACTCTCAGTTCCCACAGGCCTCTCTCTGGATGTATATGACTATCTTCATGGCAGAACAACTGGTTTGAATCACATCATTGTTGAAGAGAACCATGTCCATCAAAATTGATCATCGTATATATAGTCTTGTTGCTGTGTATAATGTTCTCCTGGTTCTGCTGATTTCACTCAGCATCAGTTCATGCAAGTCTCTCCAATCCTCTCTGAAAACCTCCTGTTGGTAATTTCTTACAGAATAATAATATTCCATAACATTCATATACCATAATTTATTCAGCCATTCTCCAATTGACGGGCATCTTTTCAATTTCCAGTTTCTTGCCACTACAAAAAGGGCTACCACAAACATTTTTGCACATGTGGGTCCCTTTCCTTCCTTTAAAATCTCTTTGGGATATAGGCCCAGAAGAAACACTGCTGGGTCAAAGGGTATGCACTGTTTGATAACTTTTTGAGCATAGCTCCAAATTGCTCTCCAGAATCGTTGGATCCGTTCACAGTTCCACCAACAATGTATCAGTGTCCCAGTTTTCCCACATCCCCTCCAACACTTATCATTATCATTTCCTGTCATTTTAGCCAATATGACAGGTGTGTAGTGGTATCTCAGAGTGGTCTTAATTTGCATTTCTCTGATCAATAGTGACTTGGAGCACCTTTTCATGTGACCGGAAATAGTTTCAATTTCTTCGTCTGAAAATTGTCTGTTCATATCTTTTGACCATTTATCCATTGGAGAATGGCTTGAATTCTTATATATTTGAGTCAATTCTCTATATATTTTAGAAATGAGGCCTTTATCAGAACCTTTGGATGTAAAAATATTTTCCCAGTTTACTTCTACCCTTCTAATCTTGTCTGCATTCATTTTGTTTGTACAAAAACTTTTTAACTTGATATAGTCAAACTTATCTATTTTGTGATTAATGATGACATCTAGTTCTTCTTTGGTCACAAATTCCTTCCCCCTCCACAGGTCTGAGAGGTAAACCATCCTACATTGTTCTAATTTGTTTATAATATCATTCTTTTGCCTAGATCATGAATCCATTTTGACCTTATCTTGGTATATAGTGTTAGGTGTGGGTCAATGCCTAATTTCTTCCATAGTAGTTTCCAATTATCCCAGCAGTTTTTCTCAAATAGTGAGTTTTTATCCCCAAAACTGGGGTCTTTGGGTTTATCAAACACTAGATTACTATTGTCATTGAGTATTTTGTCCTGTGAACCTAACCTATTCCACTGATCCACTACTCTATTTCTTATCCAGTACCAAATGGTTTTGGTGACCCCTGCTTTATAATATAGTTTTAGATCTGGTGCAGCTAGGCCACCCTCATTTGCATTTTTTTTCATTAATTCCCTTGAAATTCTTGACCTTTTGTTTTTCCAGATGAATTTTGTTGCTATTTTTTCTAGTTCAGTTAAATAATCTCTTGGGAGTTTGATTGGTATAGCACTAAATAGATAGATTAGTTTAGGTAGTATTGCCATCTTTATTATATTCGCTTGACCTATCCAAGAGCACTTGATGTTTTTCCAATTGTTTAATTCTGACATTATTTGTGTGGAGAGTGTTTTGTAGTTTTGCTCATATAGATCCTGACTTTCCCTTGGCAGGTATATTCCCAAATATTTTATACTATCGATAATTATTTTGAATGGAATTTCTCTTTGTATCTCTTGCTGTTGCATTTTGTTGGTGATGTATAAAAATGCTGATGATTTATGTGGATTTATTTTGTATCCTGTAACTTTGCTAAAGTTGTGGATTAATTCTAATAGGTTTTTAGTTGATTCTCTAGGGTTCTCTAAGTAGACCATTATATCATCTGCAAAGAGTGATAATTTGGTTTCCTCATGACCTACTTTAATTCCTTTAATCTCTTTTTCTTCTCTTATTGCCAAGGCTAGCATTTCTAATACAATATTGAACAGTAAGGGTGATAGTGGGCAACCTTGTTTCACCCCTGATCTTATTGGGAATGGTTCCAGTTTATCACCATTACATATGATGCTAGCTG
>JAJPUD010034559.1:0-10772 GCA_023553655.1 Myrmecobius fasciatus
TCCTTTTGTAACTGGCCAATTGAATTTTTTGGTTCATAGCATTCTTTTTCCATTTTGCTAATTTTATTTTTCAGTGAATTTTTGTCTTTTTCCAATTCACTAATTTTATTTTTCAGTGAATTTTTGTCTTTTTCCAATTCACTAATTTTGTTTTTCCATGAATTGTTGTCTTTTTCCAATTCACCAGACTTGTTTTCCAGTTTTTCACATCTCTGTTGCAGGGCGATATTTCCTTCTTGCACTGCTCTCAATTTATCTCCCCAATCTTCTTCTAGCTCTCTTTTGAGATTCTTTATTCCAGGTAAGCCTTGTGAAAGGGAGACCAGCGTAATTCCACCCCTGTGGCTTTATCTGGGATTGTTTTCACAATCTCAGGATCTGGGGACTTCTCTAGGTTCTCTTCGTAAAAGCTGTCTGAGGCGAGAGCTCTCTTTTTCTTGCTCATGATTGTCAGCAGAGGTATAAGTCACCAGCAGGGAATTCTGCAGCAGCAAGAGCAGCAGCAGCAGCAGCAGGAGCAGCAGCAGCAGCAGCAGCAAGAGCAGCAGCAGCAGCAGCAGCAGCAGGGATTTCAATTTGCCCTGGGGCAATTTACCGAGTTGATTTCAGGTCTGCGGCTGATCTGGCTAGATCCAAACTAGGACCACACTTTCAGCTGCTCTCAATCCACCCTTTATCAAAGGTAGACCTACCAAAGCAGCTGCCTGCAAGCAGAGCAAAGTGGCCCAAGGATCTCCCAGGGACTTCCTGGCAGCCTAAAATCTTCTGGTCTGTCCCAGTCCCAGACTTGCACCCTGGCTGCACACTGGCATCTGAGCGCTGGGAGCTGCTCGATCCCCTGCCCATCTAAAACTGACCTCAGAAGTTCTTTCAAAGTAGATATTTGATAGAAGTGCGTTGTAGTCCAAGTGTTTGGTGGAGCCCTCACTCCAAAACCAGTTCGGAGGCTGAATTTGTCTGGGTTTGAGGGAAGGTCTCAGGAACTCACAGAGCAGGCTGTCTGCAGTTTGCCATCTTGGCTCTGCCCCCCTATCCCAAAGAGATCTTAAAGGAAGGAAAGGGACCCACATGTCCAAGAATGTTTTTGGCAGCCCTTTTTGTAGTGGCTAGAATATGGAAGCTGAATTGATGCCCATCAGTTGATGAATGGCTGAATAAATTATGGAATATTTTTGCTCTATAAGAAATGACCAGCAGGATGATTTCAAAGAGGCCTGGAGAGACTTGCATGAATTGATGCTGAGTGAAATGAGCAGAACCAGGAGATCATTGTACACAACAACAACAGGAATATATGATGATCAATTCTGATGTGGACATAGCTCTCTTCAACAATGAAATGCTTTAAATCAGTTCCAATTGGTCAGTGAAGAAGGTCATAATTACCCAGACAGAGAGATATGAAATGTGGAACATAACATAAAATTTTCATGCTTTCTATTGATGTTTGCTTGCTTTGTGTTTCCTTTCTCAGATTTTTTTCTTGCAGACAAGATTTTTTTTTTTGCACAGCAAGATAAGTGTGAAAATATGCATATGGATATTTGATTTTTCAAGTCTTTTAACATAACATGTAGTGGACTTCCTGCCATCTAGGGGAGTGGTGGGAACTAGGGGGGGAAATTTATAAAGAAAACTTTGTAGGTGTCATTGTTGAAGAATTACCCATACATTTGTTTTGTAATTAAATAGCTTTAATTAAAAAAAAAGACCTAAGCGATCAAAGATGTAACAGAGTTAGCACATAGGACATAAAAACAATAGTAAATTGTCTTACAAAGTTATTCAGATACATGCTTTATGAAGTAAATTATTTTCCCATACATTACAGAGAGACTGTTCTTCCCAAAATGTAAACTACATAAAATAATTCCTCTATAAGTTATAAAACTACAGTAGAATTTTTAGGTTAAAGAATATAGGCATTTTATTTACAAAATTCCAAATTGCTTTTTTTTAAACCAAATCCTTGTTTCCACTGAAAATATATAAATGCACTTTTTCTCCTCAAATATTCTCATGTTGATTATACCTTGTGGTATATTCATATATGTACATTATTGTCTTTATGTCTAAAACCTCATTGATAGCATTAGATTATTTTACATTTCTATTTGCCCAGGGCTGTGTTAAAGCAAGTGTCAATTCCTGAAACTGAAGTTTACCTTTTCCCCAGCTATCCTGAGGCACATTGTGTTTTGGTGAGATGGGGCTTGCTGCTTACTTCCTGAGTTGGAGTTACTTTCTTGGACTGCACTGTCCTCTTAGCCAAGTGGCAAACTTTCCTTGCTGATGTTCATGAGCTTTGACATTTCTGTCTTTGTCCCTTACTAATTAGGCAATCAAGTTGTTTCTAGAATAAGTTTTCCTATGCAAATATCCAGGCTTATTTTTTTCACTGAACAAAAAAATCTTTAGCAGCTTTATATTAGTTACTGAATATAATTTGACCTTCTCAGTCTTTTATTCAAAATAATGACAGTGAACAAACATAAGGTTTACTTTAATCTAGAACCTATGATAAATTCTTGGAATACAGAGGCAGAAATAACTCACTTATGCAGTAACACATGCATAAACACCTGAACACAAACACACACACACACACACACACACACACACACACACACATAGAATGAAACAACATCAGGGTACTTGCCATGAGGGAGCTTGCATTCTAATGGGAGAATGCAACATGTAAAAAGAGCTTGAAAAGGCTCAGGAAAGAAACTGAAGGTATCCTGGTAGAAAAGCTGAAATGTATCTTGGTGAAAAATGAAGGTTTAATAAAAACAAAGCCCTTAATCCTGTCTTTGTTTCTTTGTCTCATATTACTTCAGTCTATTTAGTTTATACTTCAGCCAAAATTATTCAATTCTGTATTCATCTAATGTGCTAAGTGCTTCACCACATTTTTTTCATACATTTACCCTATGCTAGAATTTCTTTTCTCTTCCTTTCTTTGTTTCCTATTATATTTTTCTTCATCCTTTAAAAGTCAACTTAAAGTCCATATCCTCTATGACATCTTTTTTGCCCTACTCTGTTGGCATTACTCCTATATATTTAACAAATTTGCATAATGTGCCACAATATTGTATTTTACTGTAATCTATGTTTCTGCTTTATTTCCTAAGTAGTTCATAAACTTCTTGTGATCAGGGGATGTGTTTAATTAGAACTTTAAATCTGTTACAGTGGATACTACTTTGTTCCACATGCAGTAAGAGCTTAATTCTTATCTGCTTAATAAATTGATGAAGCTTTAAACATTAGCAACAATAACTTGTTCAGACCAATCTTTAAATGAAGATTATATAGTAACATGTAGGGGAAAATATTCTGAAATTGAACAGCAAAGATTTTAGACTTCATTTGTGTGAGCTAAGACTCAGTTTCTTCATCTATAAAATGAGACTAACATTTGCACACTCCATAGAATTTTTGTAAAGAAAATTCTTTGAAAACTATAAAGCGTTCTATAAATGTGTACTATTTTTATTTTGAGTCACGATGTTCCATTTAAATGCAAGCAACTGGATAAGTTGTGAATATCACTGCTAAGTTATTAATGCCCAAAGATTTTTGAAATGAAAGGCAGTTTGGAGGGGAAAAGGGGTGTTAAATAAATCAATGGTGATTTTAATAAACTGGGAGCTTCTAGGTACTAAATCTGTCTGCATCTGATCTGAATTTCAAGTAACTGTCAAAAATTCATCCATCATCACAGGCTCTAAAAAAACTTTCTTGGCAGCAGATGTTTTAGGAAAGTTATATCACATGGGAAATATATATTTGGGTGTTCATCATTCCCAGGAATGACTAGGGGAGCAGAAAACATTTCCCTGTTGATAACTTAAAAGGGGCAACTAAACATGTTTTACAGATTTTATGCAGTTTGTAAATATTTTAAATATGTCATTGTTGGTCATAAATTGCTAAATTTCAATTATTCTTAATTGAATAGTCTTTAATTTTAATTTTGTTTATTTGAAACTCATGCTATTTTCTCCCAGATCCAAAGCTACCATTGCCTAGCTTTTGTATAATTGGCACAGAACTTTCTGTTTTGATAGTCTTTTTTGTTTGTTTTGTTTTTTCTTCAATTATTGATTTCTCAATTTTATTTAACAAACACTTGATGAATGGCATTGGACTGAAATCAGCTGAATTATTTCCATATTACATATGCAATAATGGGATTTTCTTATTAACACAAATAATGATGAATCTTTGAAAGATTTAATGAAAAAAAAAAGGAATATGAGAGATAGAGACCAAGATAGATTAGAGACAGATCATAGTCAGGAATATCAAATGTACAAAAAATGTCTAAATATTATGGGTCTATTTAAGATAACACTCCTCCCTCCCTATCTTTTTCACTTCTCCAAATCTATTTTTCTCATATCAAGCTATTGTTTAAAACTGCCTTTTATCCATACCCTAAGTTTAAATTCTCAATCATCCCTGCCTCTCTGTGTCCTCAACTACTTTTTTTTTCCACTGATGAAAGAAAGGCTTATGAAATCATTTCTGTTACTGGATTCAGCAGACCTACATTTGCCCAGTAACAAAAACAAATTATTTTGTATTCTACTTCTACCACCCATCCAAGCCAATTCTTATTCTTTCCTTGTAAATAAAGAAAAAAAGAGATAAAATTGAGGAGCTATTCCTGACTCATTAAAGCAGTGACTCATTAAAGTGATAGCTTCAGGATTATAAATTTAAGGGCTCTATCTCCCATCAGAGTGAAGCAACATTAACAACTGGTAAACACTCCAGTGAGTGTTTGTGGGATGGCAAGGTCAGCTGTAAACTATTGCTTCTAATGAAACTAGGTACACCATTTGATTTTAAATTCCTTTTAATAGTCTTAAAGAGTATAATTATAGATGGTACCCAAATCTATATGGCAGTTTTAAGAGAATTGCATAGCTTACTTTTAGATCAATTTGTTTTATTTTAATAAATCCCTTTGGGAATCTATCTAGCACCTATCACTGGATTGCTTAAATCTCTTAATATGGGTTTTAATATTCATAACCTAAATATGGGGTATGTGTTATAATCCTTAATTCCATGCCTGTTCATAAATAAGCATAGAGAGATCTATACATCAGGCATTTGAGCCCAGAACAGTATAGGCTTAAAATCTTCTTTTGCATGAAGAGGGAATATACCTCCTGATGCTCCTAATTCTCTTCCAATCTTAATCTAGTCTAAAGGGAAAATAATCTGATAAATGCAAAGAAATCTCTATAACTATATGACTGTAAATTTGACTAGGTGATAAAGGAGTTTATGCTTATCCAGAGACAAGGAGGAAGAAATTGAAGGATTATTGCTCATTCAAGTTAATTCAATGTATAAAATATATATTAATTACCTTCTTTGTCGTAGCTACTATACTAAGTACTAAGGGTACAGAAATGTAAACAGACACACACACACACACACAAAATCAACCTATATTTCCTACTTTTGAGAAGGACAAAATTTAATAGGAGTAAGTAATATACTCAAATAAGTATGCTCTAAAGCAGAATAAGTGTAAAGGAGAGCTCCTGGGAAAAAAATGCAGTACAAATTCGAGGTGACAGAAATCTTTCTCTTTTGGAGGTCTCAGGGAAGAGGAAGATTTTAAGCTAGTCCAGAAATGATTGAAGAATTTGAATAAACATAAATGGAAAGAGGAAGTATGGATCAAATATAATATCAGTCCTAAAAATAAGGATGAGATTGTAATGGCTAGAATTTAATCTGGAATACAGTGCAGAATTAGAATAACTATAATGAATGTAACTTTACTGATTATACACAATCTGAATGGAAAGCTTTCAAAATCTAGAAATTTAGAAATAAACACTGAAGTCATATGTGATCAGGATTAAAGCATATCCCATCCCCATCATCTTATCTGATCTGGAGTTGCTATAAAGAATTTTAGATGAGAGTATGAAAGATAATCCAACATTACAATATTTTGTCTAGTTATAAAATAATTCACCATTTCATTCACTAAGGACTAAAGTACTGACATTTCTTTTGTCTGTTTTTATTTGAATTCAAACAAAAGATGAGATCAAGAAGAAAAATAATGACATTAATAAGTAGTTATGCTAGTGGAGTAAATTCATATAATATCTTATTTTTCTTATTTTGTTTGAATAGGATGTTACACATAAAGATGCTACATATAAAGATGGTTTTCAACATTCATTTTTGTAAGTTATGATTTGTATTTATTTTCTTTCTCACTTCATTACTTATCATCTCTTCAAAACAGCAAGCAATCTAATATAGGTACAATCATTTTTAACATATTTCTGCATGAGTCATGTTGGTAAAGAAAATTCAGGACAAAAAGGAAAATTATAAGAAAAAAACAAAACAAAGCAAAACAAAAAGCAAAAATGGTGTGTTTTGAATTCCTTTCAGAATCCATAATTATTTCTCTGGATGTGGATGACATATTTCACCCAAAGTCTACCTGAATTGTCTTGGATCACTATATTGCTAAGAAGGGCTAAGTCTATCACAGTTGATCATCACCCAGTCTTTTATTACTCTGTACAATGCTTTCCTGGTTTTGCTCACCTCACTCAGCGCCAGGTCATATAAGTATTTCCAGGCTTTTCTGAAATCAGCCTTTTCATCATTTATTATAGAACAATAGTATTCCATTAACTTCATAAACCATAATTTATTCATCCATTCCCCATTTGATGGGCATCTGCACAATTTCAGATTCCTTGCCACCACAAAAAGAGTTGCTACAAACATTTTTGCACATGGGAGTCCTTTTTCTCTTTTATGAGCTCTTTGGTATATAAACCCAATAGTAGCATTGCTGGAACAAAGGTTATACAGATTGATTGCCTTTGGGGCTCTTCAAAGTTCCTCTCCAGAATGAATAGATCATTTCACAATCCCACCAACAATGCATGTGTCTCAGTCTTTCATATCCCCTGTAACATTTATCATTATTTTTCCTATTATATTAGCAATCTGATGGGTGTGAGGTGAGACTTCAGAGTTGTTCTAGTTTGTATTTCTCTAGTAGTGATTCAGAAATTTTTTTTCGTATGACTACAGATGGTTTTAATTTCTTCATCTAAAATTTGCTTTTTCATATCCTATTACTATGTATCAATTGGGGAATAACATTCCTATAAATTTGAGTCAATTCTCTCTCTATTTTGAAATTATATCTTTATCAGAAGTACTAGCTGTAAAAAATTGTTTCCTAGCTTTCTACCTCCCTTGTAGTCTAGGCTTCATTGATTTTGCCTGTTAAAAAGAAGCTTTTAAAACTAACCATTTTGCATTTCATAATATTCTTTAGTTCTTCTTTGGTCATAAATCCCTGCCTTCTACAAAGATCTGACAGATAGATTATCCCTTGATCTTCTAATTTGCTAAGAATATTACTCCTTATACCTAAAACAGGAATACTTTTTTGCCTTATCTTGTGAGTTTTAGTCTAGAAGCTAAAGTCTTTGGTTTATCTGCAGTAGATAACTATAGTCATTGAATATTATGTTTATATATATATATATATATATATATATATATAGAGAGAGAGAGAGAGAGAGAGAGAGACGTATATAATGTATGTGTCTATATATATGTATATATATAGGTATAGGTATAAGTATATATATATGTGTGTGTGTGTGTGTGTGTATACATATATATATATATATAGATAGATATATAGGTATAGGTATAGGTATAGATATAGGTATAAGTATACTTAACTTATTCCACTGATCCAACACTCTTTTTCTTAGTCAGTTCCAAATGATATTGACAACTGCAGCTTTATAATACAATCATTGCCTTGATATTTTTGACTTTTTGCTTTTTCTGATGAATTTCATTGTTATTTTCCAAGCTCTATAAAATATTTTTGTCAGATTGATTGCTATGGCACTCAATAAATATATTAAAATAGATAGAATTCTCATTTATCATATTAGCTTGATGTGCTTATGAGGAATTGATACTCCAGCAGTTGTTTTGATCTGACTTTATTTATGTGAAAAGTGTTTTATAATTATGTTCATATAGTTCCTGGAATAGTCTTGGTAGGTGGACTTCAAAATATTTTATTTTTTTACCGTTATTTTAAATGGGATTTCTCTTTCTATCCCTTACTGCTGGGTTTTGTTGATAACAATGAAATATTAAGCTGTCTTGTTGGGTAGATGATTCTTTGTTATAATCCAAATGCCTTTGCTCTCCCAAACATGGTTTTACAGGTCCTCTGATCCTCTGTTGTAGAAGCTGCTAAATCTTTCATAATACTAATTGTGACTTCTCTATACTTGAATTTTTTTTTCTGGCAACTTCCAGTATTTTTTCCTTGATATTCTAATGTTGGAATATTGCTACAATATTTCTTGGAGTTTTCTTTTGGGGATGACTTTCAGGAGGTGATTGCTGAATTCTTTCAACTGTTACTTTGTCCTCTGCTTCTAGCATATCAGGGCAGTTTTCTTTTGATGATTTCTTTAACAACGCTTGTTGATGCTCTCTTTTGATCAAGCCTTTAAGGTAATTAACTAATTTTAAATTATCATTTCCTGGATCTATTTGCCAGGTAAGTTTTTTTTTCCAATGAAATATTTTATATTTTCTTCTTTTTTTTCATTTATTTAGGGTTTTTTTTTTGACAGATGTCTCATAGTTTCCATTAGTTTCTATTTGCTCAATTCTAGTTTATACTGTACAGTTTTCTTCAGTTTGCTTTGTGACTCCTTGGCCATTTGATTAATTCTACTTTTATGTATGTTTTCTTCAATCCATTTTTGTCCTTCTTTTTCCAAGTTGTTGATTCTGTTTTGCATACCTCATTTCTTTTCATACTTTTTCTTCTGTCTCTTTTTTAATTAATTAAAGCTTTTTATTTACAGAACATAGGAGTGATTTTTCTACATTGACATTTGTAATTTTTTTTTTTAAAGCTTTTTTTTTTTTGTAGAACATATGTATGGGTAGTTCTTTAACATTGACCATTACAAAGCTTTCCCTTACAAATTTCCCCCCTATTCCCCTCCCTTCCCCTAGGTGGCAGGAAGTATACTACATGTTAATTATATTAAAATAATTGACAAGTCGAATATATGTATACATGTTTCCATACTTATCTTGCTGTGCTAGAAAGATCGTATCTACATGAACAAAAAATATCTGATAAAGGAAACCCAATGCAAGCAATCATCAATATAGAGCATGAAATTGATATGTTGTAGTCCATATCTCATGTCCCTCTCTCAGGGTGTATATAGCCTTCTTTACTGAACAACTGGAACTGTTTTGAAGCATTTCATTGTTGAAGAGAGCCACGTCCATCAGAATTGATCATCATATAGTATTGTTGTTGCCGTGTATAATGATCTCCAGGTTCTGCGTGTTTCACTCAGCATCAGTTCATGCAAGTCTCTCCAGGCCTCTCTGAAATTGACCTGCTGGTCGTTTCTTACAGAACAATAATATTCCATAATATTCATATACCATAATTTATTCAGCCACTCTCCAGTGGATGGGCATCCATTCAGTTTCCAGTTTCTAGCCACTACAAAAAGGGCTGTCACAAACATTCTTGCACATGTAGGGCCCTTTCCTTCTTTTAAGATCTCTTTGGGATATAAACCCAATGCAAAAATTTTTTTCTTCCAAATTTCCCTCCTACATCCCTTCACCCCTACCCCTAGATGACAGGTAATCTAATACATGTTAAATTTGTTTAAGTATATGACAAATACAATATATGTATATATATCTATACAGTAATCTTACTGCACAAGAAAAATCAGATCTAGAAAGAGGGAAAAAAAACAACCTAAGAAGAAAAACAAAATGTAACCAAATATTCACAGAAATCATTAAAATGCTGTGTTATGGTCCACACTCAGTTCCCATATCCCTCTTTCTGGATGTATATGACCATCTTCATCCCTGAACAATAGGGACTGGTTTGAGTCACCTCATTGTTGAAGAGAACCATTTTCATCAGAATTGATCATCATATAGTCTTGTTTCTGTGTATAATGATATCCTGGTTCTGCTCATTTCACTTAGCATCAGTTAATGTAGGTCTTTCCAGGCTTCTCTGAAATCATCTTGTTGGTCATTTCTTCTAGAACATTAATGTTCCATAACATTCATAAACCATAATTATTATAGTCATTGACTATTTTATCCTGTGAGCCCAACTTATTCCACTGATCAACTTGTCTTAGGCAATACCAAATGGTTTTGATGATCGCTGCTTTACAATATAGTTTTAGATCTGGTACAGCTAGGCCAGCCTTATGTGATTTTTTTCCCATTAATTCCCTTGAAATTCTTGACCTTTTTTCCAGATGAATTTTGTTGTTATTTTTTCTAGGTCAGTAAAATAATTTCTTTGGAGTTTGATGGGTAACATGAAATAAATAGATTACTTTAGGTAGTATTGTCATCTTTATTATATTCACTCGACCTGTCCAATAGCACTTCATATGTTTCCAGTTGTTTAGATCTGATTTTATTTGTGTGGAGAGTGTTTTGTAGTTTTGCTCATATAGATCCTAACTTTCCATTGGCAGATATATTCCCAAATATTTTATACTATCGACAATTCTATTTAATATTTGATATTTTTCTTTGTATCTCTTGTTGGATTTTGTTAGTGATGTATAAAAATGCTGATGATTTATGTGGATTTACTCTGTATCCTGCAACTTTGCTAAAGTTGTGGATTAATTCTAATAGTTTTT
>JAJPUD010034560.1:0-10771 GCA_023553655.1 Myrmecobius fasciatus
CTGAAAGAGCAAATCATAGACACAATCAATAATTTCATCCAGGAGAATGACAATAATGAGACAACATACCAAACCTGTGGGATACAGCCAAAATGGATGAAAGGAATAATTTTATATATCTAGATGCTTACTTGCATAAAATTGAGCAATATCTTCCTTCCGGGGGTGGAACCATGGTGGCAGAGATCAGACAGGAGTCTCTGTAACCTCCTCTAACCTCCTCTAATAATATATTATTTGTTGTTTATTTGTTTGGTCTCTTCTCATTTAATAGAGCAAACATAATTCTTAATAATATTACTCAGTTTGCACTTTGGTACTCTGTGTCAGGGTGCCCTTGAAAAAATGAAGTTTTTACATTTCTAGGGAGGTTTTTTCAGAGACAGATAAAAATCATAGTATATCCCCAGTTGCGTGACAGATAAGAAGGCATTTGTGACTACTGGAAGAGGTGTAACTTTCACAGTACATAAATATTCACAGGCATGCTATCTTTAAACATAACTTGCAAATAATATGACAGCAAAAATGTGGATTAAAAAAAAAAACTATTATCCAGGGGAATTAATGGCACTTTTTCTCTTTTCCATTTTCATTGGTTGGTTTTCATAAAGTTTCCTCCAACTTAATCTTCTGCTACATTGGAAAACTTTTCAAGAAAAGCAAGTTTGGCTGTTAATTTTTTTTTCTTCATACCTTCTTTCTTTGCCCCCACATCCTTCTTTTCCTCTCAGTGATTGACTTTTGTTAAGCTTGTGAGTTCCTGAAAGCATTTATATTATCACAGCAAGATTTGAATGTATATACTTTTTTATCTTTGGCAAATACAAAACTGTCTTAGATTCAGTTTTATTAAGAATAGGTAAAAACATCAACTAAGTACAACATGTTGCAACACAATAAAGATCATGGTAAATAGATTTTACAAAAATGATTTTATTATGTAAGATTTTTAATACTCTAAGCATTCCAAGAAGCCACATTAAAAGTCAATTAAAATATTTCCATTTTATTGACATTACTTTATGAATATATTGATAGCTTAGGAAGATCTGATTTCAGTCATACCTTCATATTGAAAGAAGATGTCAAAATGCAATTGGAATCATCAATATATAATCCTTGTACTATGTGATTACCTTATATAAAGAAGGCCTAGATACCCTCTGCAAAAGTGATTATCAATCTTTTGTCTTGAGACTTTTGTAACAATACACAGACAAATAGAGAATTTCATTTCAGTACATTTTTTTCCTTTTTTTTAAAATTCTTGTTTTAATTTTGCATTTAAAATATAATTGTGAGAATGGATTCATAGATTTTTACCAATCTACCAAAAAGGGATACATGATACTAAAATAATTAAAAAATTCTTGCCACATTGAGATAGTGCTACTGTTTCTCTCATAAGCTCCAATCCATAGAATATATGGAAGAAATAGGAAATTATATGGCTCCTTCTCCATTAAGTATATCATACTGAGCGCTAAGTGGAAGACATGTTGATCCTAACAGAAGAACATATTAACAAACAATCCTGAATGTGTGACCATTATTGCCAAAACTACATGTAAAAAACAAAACAAAAAAATAAAAATTGACTCAGTTATGGATATTAAAATAATAGTTTTCTCTTTATATAATAACTGTTGTATGGACTAGAATTTGTGAAAATTATTTTCTAAGTATTTGTCACTATGTGTCCACTTCACTTAGACTAGCTAACAGAAAAATAGGGAAAATAATAACTTTAGGCCAGTTAAAAATACACTAAATGCAGACACATTAACAACTGTAACTGATAATATACAGTATCATGAAATGAAAGGCAAAATTAATGTAGATCACTACATAATAAAATTAATATAGGTGTGTAACAACTCTTCCCTATCCATTGTACCTAATTTGTAGCAGTAGCAATTAGCTGTGTGATTATTTTTATAAAACTCTCAAGATGTTGGAACACTCTTTTTTGCCAATATATATCTGATGATAGGAAGCAATACTATCCCCTCAACTATTTTTTTTTTTTTGCTTTTTGCTTTTTGATGAGGCAATTGGGGTTAAGTGACTTGCCTAGGGTCACATTTGATTATTTTTTTGAAATCACTGAACAGATGAAATATTTCTGTAAACTGCTTCATTATGAAACTTTTTTTGTTCTTGGGTTCTGAAGATTCCATTTCCTAATCTGTAACCTTTGCATCCAGGAACTCTCTTACATTATAATTCAATAAATGTTCTCCCTGAGATTCAGTTCCTCCATGAAATTCTCATGAACTTCTAGCTCCAATTCTTATGCTAATTTTGCAATCTTGTTACTCACTTCTTCAAAAGTCACATTTTTGTCAAATCCATGAAAATCAGAAAGGAAATATAAGGACACTTTTCCCCACTCAAATATATTCTTACATGGTTCTGTTATGTTGTTCCATGCCATAGAAATATTAAAGAATGAATGGTAAATATTATAAGACTTGCAGAAACCTCTCAAAGTCAAGTCTTTATCTGCTTCCAAAGCTGAATTTTCCTGGGCAAATGAAGCATATAAGTAATAGACTGGGGAATTCGCAATCATTTCCTGACTCATAGGGTATAAAAATGAGGTAGTGTTTGGGTGAAGGCAGAACATTTTTAAATTTCAGTAAAATGATCCTGGTTTGGGAGAGTGATCTAAGGCATTATCCTAAATAAGCACAATCTTTTTTTTTATAATCATATCTTATTTTTTTCATATGTAAACATAATTTTCAACATTCACTTATGTAAAATATTGAGCTCCAATGGTCTTCCCTACCTCCCTCCTTCCCCTTCAGATTCACCTAAAAGGCAAACAATCTAATATAGGTTATACTTTTCCAATTACATTCAAAATATTTCCATGTTAAACACATTATAAAAGAAAAATTAGAACAAAAAGGAAAAACCACAAGAAAAAAATAACAACAAAGTAGCAATAATATGAATCATTCTGTATTCAGACTCCAGGGTTCTTTCTCTGAATGTGGATAGCGTTTTCATCATGGTTCTTTTGGAATAAACTTTTATCATTGCATTTTTGAGGAGAGCTTACTTTATCAAAGTTGATCATCTCATAATTCTTTTGTTACTTTGTACGATATTCTTCTGGTTCTGCACCCTAGTAGATTCACCATCAGTTTGTAAAAGACTTTCCAGTTTTTTTCTGAAATTTTCTTATTATTTCTTTCATTAATTACCTTAATATTCTTGACCTCTTGTTCTACCAGTTTAATTTTGTTATCATTTTTTCTAGTTACATAAAATAATTTTTGGCAGTTTGATTGGTATGGAACTGAACAAGCAAACCAGTTTTTTTGCAGAATTGTCATTTTTTACATTAGCTCATCCTACACATGAGGAATTGATATTTTTCTAATTGTTTAGATTTGAATTCATGGGTGTGGAAAGTGTTTTGTAATTTTGTTCACATAGTTCCTGTGTTTGCCCACTTGTTATTTCTTATGCTTCAATAATATTATGTTACATTCATACACTACATACACAATTGATAGACATCTCATTAATTTCCAATTTTCTCACCACAAAGAGAGGTGTTGGAAACATATTTGTACATGTGGGTTCTTTTTTTATGATCTCTTTGGGAGTGAATCAAATCATTGTATTGCTGTAATAAAGGATGTGGCTAGTTTTATAGCCCTTTGCTCATAGTTCCACATTGCTCTACAGAATAGTTGGATCAATTCACAACTCCATCAGTACATTAATTTTGCAATTCTCCCACATTATCATTTTACTTTTC
Source organism: Myrmecobius fasciatus (assembly GCA_023553655.1). NCBI lineage: Eukaryota > Metazoa > Chordata > Mammalia > Dasyuromorphia > Myrmecobiidae > Myrmecobius > Myrmecobius fasciatus. Next base: position 3,782 of record JAJPUD010034560.1, read on the forward strand.
AGCCATATCGCCAATCTGATAGTTTGAGGTGGTAACTCAGACTTGTTTTGCCTTTTTTCCCATCAATAGTGATTTCAAGCATTTTTATATGAATAAACTTGATATGCTTTCATATAACTTTGATTTCTTCATTATCAATACTTTCATCATTTTTCAATTGAGGAATGACTTATATTTGAAAGAAGTTGACTAATCTTTCTATATAGTTTAGAAATGATGCCTTTCTCTCTCTCTTTTTTAGATTATTTATATATTTTTTAATTTAATTTTTTTAATTTGCAACACATATGCATGGGTAATTCTTCAACATTAACCCTTACAAAGCTTTCTGTTACAAATTTTCCCCCCTACTTCCCACCCCTCCCATAGATGGCAGGATATCCACCACATGCATGTTAATTATGATAAAGTACTTGACAAATTGAATATACATATACATATTTCCACACTTATCATTGTTGTGGAAGAAAAATCGTATCTACAAGAAAGAAATATCAGATAAAGGAAACACAATGTAAGCAAACATCAATCGAGAGTATGAGAATGTTATGTTGTGGGCCACACTTCAGATCCCTCTCTCTGGGTGTACATGACCCTCCTCAGTGAACAAATGAAACTGGTTTGAAGCATTTCATTGTTGATTAGAGCCATGTCCAGCAGAATTGATCATCATATAGCATTGTTGTTGCCATGAATAATGATCTCCTGGTTCTGCTCACTTCACTCAGCATCAGTTCATGCAAGTCTCTCCAGGCCTCTCTGAAATCGTCCTGCTGGTCATTTCTTACAGAACAATAATATTCCATAATATTCATATACCAAAATTTATTCAGCCATTTTCCAATTGATGGGCATCCATTCAGTTTCCAGTTTCTAGCCACTACAAAAAGGGCTGCAACAAAGATTCTTGCACAAGTGGGGCCCTTTCCTTCCTTTATTATTTATTTGGGATATAAGCCCAATAGAAACACTTCTGGGTTAAAGGGTATGCACAGTTTGATAACTTTTTGGGCATAGTTCCAAATTGCTCTTGAGAATGGATGGATCCATTCACAGCTCCACCAACAATGAATCAGTGTCCCAGCCTTCCCACAGAAATGATGTCTTTCTCAAAAACAATGCCAGTGAAAATGGATTACAGCTTTCTGAATTCCTTCTCATCTTGGTTGAATTAACTTTATTTATATAAATCTTTTATAAATTGAATATAATAAAATTATCCATTTTGCATTTCATAATGTTATCTTTTACCTCTTTGGTCTTCAATTCTTCCCTTTTCCATAGATCTGATAGGTAAACTATTCCTTGCTTTTCTGGTTTACTTGTGGTATCACCTCCTTTTTCAATATTATGTGACCATATTTACCTTCTCATGGTACAAGGTGTGAGATATTGGTCTATGCTTAATTTCTGCCAAACTATTTTGCAGTTTTTATAGCAGATTTTTGGGCAAAACATTATTTATAAAGTCTTTGGGTTTAACAAATAATAGATTATTGTACCCATAGATTATTGGGTCTTGTTTACATAATCTATTCCACTAAGCCACCACTATTTTTTAGCCACTACTAAGTAATTTTGATGATTGGTGCTTTACAATGTAATTTTAGCAATGGTATGGTTAGACTACTTTCCTATGCATCTTTATCAATGTCCTTGATATTCTTAATATATTATTCTTTCAGTTGAATTTTGCAATTTTTTTTGTTCTACAAAATATATTTGATAGATTGAATGATATGGCACTGATCAAGTAAATTCATTTAGGTAGAAATATCACTTTTTAAAATATTAACTCAACCCAATCGCAATGATAATTTTCCAATTATACATTTCTGATATTTGCATGAAAAATCTTTTGTAATTGTGTTCATATAATTCTGCAACTTATTTTGGTAAGTAAACTGCCAAATTTTTTTATATTGTCTACACATACTTTAAATTCTATTTCTCTATCTTCTGCTACTGGGATTTGTTGGTAACATAAACAAATTTCCATACTTAATTTTGGTTTATTTCTGTCCTGAAACCTTGCTAAATTTATTTATTATTTCAAATAGTTTTTCTTTCTTTTTATGTTTTAATATACTTTAAAAATTAATTTTAACTAAAAAATCAAAATGATAAAAAGGAAAAACATAAAAGAAAAATGAAAACAAAGCAAAATAGAACACTGTCATTTGTCCAGCCGTACTTCATGTTGGATTAAAATATATATAACAATAAATTTCCACTTTGAGAAAGGATATGTAAGAAAGAAATTGTATTCATGTACAACCATCATTTTCTTGCTTCCTTGCAGGTTGCTCTTTATGCTTTGCAATTTTTTTGCACCTTTCACCTCCCCCAACCAGGTTACACTTAAGCTACAGTTCAGACACATTTATATATTACCTATACATATATAGATAGTTATAGATATAGTCATATGTGCACATACATGCTGATATATATATATATATATATATATATATATTTCTATATCTATATCTATATACATTGATAGACACATTTACATTTTATATACACATGCATAGAGCTACATGCATACATACATATACTCAGATACAGTTTTTCTATCACACACATACACACATACACACATACATTTACCCACATGTGAAAATTCATCTAAAATATTAGTTTAACTGACATGTATTGTAGGATTCTCTTGACAATCTTTAAGTCTGACTTTTACATCAATGATTACTAGCCCTATGATTTTTTCTTTTTTTTTCTTTTTTTCTTTTTCTTTCTTTCTTCCTTTTTTTCTTTATTTATTTTTATTTGTACAACATATGTATGGGTAGTTCCCCAGCATTGATCTTTACAAAGCTTTCCATTACAAATTTTACCCCAGTCCCCTCCCCTCCCCTAGATGGCAGGAAGTCCACTACATGTTAGTAATGTTGAAATGCTTGAGAAGTTATGCAAGAAAAATCCTATCTACAAAAAAAAAAAAAGAATCAGAGAAAGACAACACAATGCAAGCAAATGTCAATAGAGATCATGAAAATGTTACGTTGTGGTCCATATTTCATATTCCTCTCTCTGGGTATATATGGTTTTCTTCATTGAACAACTGGAACTGGTTTGAGACAATTCTTTGTTGCAGACAGCCAGGTCCATCAGAATTGATCATCATGTCATACTGTTGTTGCTGTGTATGATGATCTCCTGGTTCTGCTCGTTTCACTCAGCATCAGTTCATGCAGGTCCCTCCAGGCCTCTCTGAAATCGTCCTGCTGGTCGTTTCTTACAGAGCAATAATATTCCATCACATTCATATACAATAATTTATTCAGCCACTCTCCAATTGATGGGCATCCATTCAGTTTCCAGTTTCTAGCCACTACAAAAAGGGCTGCCACAAACATTCTTGTACATGTGGGGCCCTTTCCCTCCTCTAAGATCTCTTTGGGATATAGGCCCAGTAGAAACACTGCTGGGTCAAAGGGTATGCACAGTTTGACAACTTTGTGAGCATAGCTCCATATTGCTCTCCAGAATGGTTGGATCCGTTCACAGTTCCACCAACAATGTATTAGTGCCCTAGGTTTCCCACATCCCCTCCAACATTCATCGTTATCTTTTCCTGTCATTTTAGCCAATCTGACAGGTGTGTAGTGATACCTCAGAGTTATCTTACTTTGGATTTCTCTGATGAATAGTGATTTGGAGCAACTTTTCATATGACCAGAGATGGTTTTAATTACATCATCTGAAAATTGTCGGTTCATATCCCTTGACCACTTATCTATTGAAGATTGGCTTGAAATTCTTATGTATATATGAGACAATTTTAGAAATGAGGCCTTTATCAGAACCATTAAATGTAAAGATAATTTCCCAATTTGATGCTTCCCTCCTAATCTTGTCTGCATTTGTTTTGTTTGTACAGAAACTTTTTAATTTAATATAATCAAAATTATCCATCTGGTGTTCAATTAGGAGTTCCAGTTCTTCTTTGGACATAAATTTATTCCATCTCCACAGGTCTGAGAGATAAACTATATTACGTTCCTCTAACTTGCTTACAAAGTCCCTCTTTATATCTAGATCATGAACCCATTTAGATCTTATCTTGGTATGTGGTGTTTAAACACTAGTTTCCAATTTTCCCAGCAGTTTTTGCCAAATGGAGAGTATTTATCCCAAAAGCTGGGGTCTTTGGGTTTATCAAACACTAGATTGTTAAGGTTAATGCCTAGGTTTTCCTGATAACCTATCCTGTGCCACTGATCGGCTGCTCTATTTCTCAGCTACTACCAAATGGTTTTGATGACCGCTGCTTTATAATATAGTTGTAGATCTGGTACAGCAAAGCCACCTTCACCTGCCTTTTTTTTCATTGATCCCTTTGAAATCCTTGACCTTTTGTTCTTCCAAATGAACTTTGCTACTATTTTTTCTAGATCAGTAAAATAATTTCTTGGGAGTTTGATTGGTATGGCACTAAATAAGTAGATTAATTTGGGTCATATTGTCATTTTTTTATGTTTGCTTTGCCTACTCATGAGCACTTAATATTTTTCCAATTGATTAGGTCTGATTTTATTTGTGTGGAAAGTGTTTTGTAACTTAGTTCGTATAGTTGCTGACTTTTCCTTGGCAGATAGATTCCCAAATATTTTATCCTATCATGTGCTATTTGGAATGGAATTTCTTTCTGTATCTCTTGCTGCTGAACTTTGTTGGTAATATATAAAAATGCTGATGATTTATGTGGATTAATTTTGAATCCTGCAACTTTGCTAAAGTTGTGAATTGTTTCTAGTAGTTTTTTAGTTGAGTCTCTAGGGTTCTCTAAGTATACCATCATGTCATCTGCAAAGAGTGATAATTTGGTTTCTTCATTACCTACTCTGATTCCTTTTATCACTTTTTCTTCTCTTATTGCTAAAGCTAACATTTCTAATACAATATAAAATAATAATGGTGACAGTGGGCAGCCTTGTTTCACTCCTGATCTTATTGGGAATGGTTTTAGTTTGTCTCCATTACATATGATGCTTGCTGATGGTTTATTAATAGATGCTACTGATCATTTTAAGGTAAAGCCCATTTATTCCTAGACTCTCTAGTGTTTTTAATAGGAAAGGGTGTTGGATTTTATCAAAGGCTTTTTCTGCATCTATGGAGATAATCATATGGTTTTTGTTAGTTTGGTTATTAATATAATTAATTATGCTGATAGTTTTCCTAATATTGAACCAGCCCTGCATCCCTGGTATAAATCCTACTTGGTCATAGTGTACTATCCTGGGGATGACTTTCTGTTATCTCATTGCTAATATCTTATTTAAAATTTTTGCGTCAATATTAATCAGGGAAATTGGTCTATAGGTTTCTTTCTCTGTTTTCACCCTACCTGCTTTAGCTATCAGCACTATATTGGTCTCATAGAAGGAGTCTGGCTGTATACCTTCTGTCCCTATTTTCTCAAATAGTTTGGGTAGTATTGGAATTAATTGTTCTTTGAATGTTTGGTAGAATTCACATGTAAATCCATCTGGCCCTGGAGATTTTTTTTTTATATAAAGCTTTTTATTTACAAAACATATGAGTGATTTTTCAACATTGACCTTTGCAAAAACTTTTTTTTAATTGGAGAGTGGCTGAATAATTTATGGTATATGAATGTTATGGAATATTATTGTTCTGTAAGAAAAGACCAGCAGGACGATTTCAGAGAGGCCTGGAGGGACTTGCATGAACTGATGCTGAGTGAAACGAGCAGAACCAGGAGATCATCATACACAGCAACAACAGTATGACATGATGATCAATTCTGATGGACATGGCTGTCTGCAACAAAGAATTGTCTCAAATCAGTTCCAATTGTTCACTGAAGAAAACCATATACACTCAGAGAGAGGGAAATGAAATATGGACCACAATGTAACATTTTCATGATCTCTATTGACATTTACTTGCATTGTGTTGTCTTTCTCTGATTTTTTTTTGTAGATAGGATTTTTCTTGCATAACTTCTCAAGCATTTCAACATTACTAACATGTAGTGGACTTCCTGCCATCTAGGGGAGGGGAGGGGACTGGGGGTAAAATTTGTAATGGAAAGCTTTGTAAAGATCAATGTTGGGGAACTACCCATATATTTGTTATACAAATAAAAAGCTTTAATGAAAAAAAAAAAAACTTTTTTCCCAAGCTTTTCCCCTCCTTCCCCCCACTCCCCACCCCTAGATGACAGGTAATCTAACACATGCTAAAGAGGATAAATTATATGACAAATACAATACATGTATACATATCTATAGAGTTATCTTACTGCACAAGAAACGTCAGATCTAGAAAGAGAAGAAGAAAAAAACAACCTAAGAAGGAAAACAAAATGCATGGAAATATTCACAGAAAGCGTTAAAATGCTGTGTTGTGGTTCATTCTCAGTTCCCACACGCCTCTCTCTGTCTGTATATGACTATCTTCATCGCTGAACAACTGGTTTGAATCACATCATTGTTGAAGAGAACCATGTCCATCAAAATTGATCATTGTATAGTCTTGTTGCTGTGTATAATGTTCTCCTGGTTCTGCTGATTTCACTCAGCATCACTTCATGCAAGTCTCTCCAGGCCTCTCTGAAATCCTCCTGTCGGTCATTTCTTACAGAACAATAATATTCCATAACATTCATATACCAGAATTTATTCAGCCATTCTCCAATTGATGGGCATCCTTTCAATTTCCTATTTCTTGCCACCACAAAAAGGCTGCCACAAACATTTTTTCACATGTGGGTCCCCTTCCCTCCTTTAAAATCTCTTTGGGATATAGTCCCTGTAGAAACACTGCTGGGTCACAGGGTATGCGCAGTTTGATAACTTTTTGAGCATAGCTCCAAATTGCTCTCCAGAATGGTTGGATCCGTTCACAGCTCCACCAACGATGTATCACTCTCCCAGTTTTCCCATATCCCCTCCAACAGTTATCATTATCATTTTCTGTCATTTTAGCCAATCTGACAGG
>JAJPUD010034562.1:0-10770 GCA_023553655.1 Myrmecobius fasciatus
GTTTTTTTTGCAAAGGTCAGTGTTGAAAGGTCACTCATATATTTTGTAAATAAAAAGCTTTATAAAAATATTTTTTATATGTGAGACCTTTCCACATATTTTTTTTTAAATTTCTGTAGGGCATAAGCCTATTAGTAACAGTATCATTGAATCAAAGGCCATGTATACTTTTGTGACTTTAGTGGTATAGTTCCAAGTTTTTCCAGAGTTATTGGACATTAACAAAAAATTAATGTAACTATACTTTCACAATCCCTTCAATACTTCCTTTATACCAGGAATTAAATATCCAAAAGGGAAGAACCCTCATATCTTTACAAGGTCTCAGTTTCCTTACTTGTAAAATCAGGGATTAGAAGGACAGGATATAAAGGCCACTTGCAGATTTAAATTTTATAGTCCTATTATAAATTGTTTATGTTCTGAATTCTTTTTTTTATTTTGACTATTTTCTTTTTATTTTAATTGATACTTTTGCTTTCCTAACAGTTTCATTTCCAAATAACTTTTCCCCTTCTTCCTTACCAAGGAAGTTGTTCTCTGAAATGCTGTTTAAAAAAAAATCCCTAAATAAACAAAGTGCATTGACTAACCTGAACCTGCAGCTTCCCAGTTCTACAAAGAAGGGAAAAAAGTGCATTTTCTCACCACTTTTTCTTTTCTTTTAAAAAAATTAATGGTATTTTATTTTTTCAAATACATGTAAATATATTCAACTTCCATCTTTGTAAAACATTGTGCTTGAAATTTTTTCCTTCTCTTCCCTTTTTCCTCTAGTCTGGATAACAAGCAATCTGATATAGATTGATATAGGTTATGATATAGGTTTCTGATATAGGTTAAACATTTTAGCACTTTTCCAAGACCAAATGTTGTCATTATAATTTAATGGTGTTCATAGTTTGACTTTTTCAGGATCCTTTTCATTTAATTTTTTAGTCATTATGTATATTGTTTCCTAGTTATTTCACTTTGCCTTAGTTTTATGTTTTCTCATCTTGCTTTGTATTCTTCATATTCATTATTTCTTATAGGAATAACTGTCATTTTTGTGATTCTTTATGTTTTGGAAAGACATTTTAAATACTTTTATCTCATTTGAGCCTTATAATAACTTCACAAAGTAAAGCAATTGTATCTTCATTTTATATATGAGAAAACTGAATTTGAGTGAGATTAGATGATTTACTCATAGAAATATGGATAATACATGTCAGAAGTGTGTTTTGAATCCAGTTCCAGAATTCCTGACTTCAAATCCAGTATTCTCTTCATTTAGCTATTCACTATGCTTCTTTTTTTTTGAACTGTAAGAGATACATTATTTCCTTAACTTTGTGATTACATAAAACATTAAAAATTCGATGTAATTCTCCTATACTTTCAGTATAATCTATGAAATTCCTCTTTACACTCTACTGAATGAGAATCCTGAAGTCTTAAAAATAATCTGCTTTTGGTAACTCAATTAAATCCAACTGATTGTATTCTTTTTCTGCACTGTGTTAAATGTAGTCAGCAATAAAAAAACAGAATTTTTTATTATTATTTTATTAAAACTTTTTATTTGCAAAACATATGTATGGGTAATTCTTCAATATTAACCCTTACAAAGCTTTCTGTTACAAATTCCCCCCCCCTACTTCCCACCCCTCCCCTGGATGGCAGGATATCCACTACATGTTAATTATGTTAAAATACTTGACAAATAGAATAGATGGATACATATTTCCACATATCATTTTTGTGCAAGAAAAATCGTATCTACAAGAAAGAAAAATCAGAGAAAGGAAACACAATGCAAACAAAGATCAATAGAGAGCATAAAAATGTTATGTTATGGTCCACATTTCACATCCCTCTCTCTGGGTATATATGGCTTTCTTCACTGAATAATTGGAAGTGGTTTGAAACATTTCATTGTTGAAGAGAGCCATGTCCATCAGAATTAATCATCATATAGTATTGTTGTTGCCGTGTATAATGGTCTCCTGGTTCTGCTCATTTCACTCAGTATCAGTTCATGCAATTCTCTCCTGGCCTCTCTGAAATCATCCTGCTGGTCGTTTCTCACAGAACAATAATATTCCATAACATTCATATACCATAATTTGTTCAGCCATTCTCCAATTGATGGGCATCCATTCAGTTTTCAGTTTCTAGCCAATATAAAAAGGGCTGCCACAAACATTCTTGCACATGTGGGGCCCTTTCCTTCCTTTATGATTTCTTTGGGATATAAGCCCAAGAGAAACACTGCTGGGTCAAAGGGTATGCACAGTTTGATAAGTTTTTGGGCATAGTTCCAAATTGCTCTTCAGAATGGCTGGATCCATTCACAGTTCCACCAACAATGCATCAGTGTCCCAGCCTTCCCACACCCCCTCCAACATTAGTCATTATCTTTTCCTGTCATCTTAGTCAATCTGGCTGGTGTATAGTGGTATCTCAGAGTTGTCTTAATTTGCATTTCTCTGATCAATAGTGATTTGGAGCACCTTTTCATATGATCAGAAATAGTTTTATTTCATCATCTGAAAACTGTCTGTTCATATCCTTTGACCATTTATCAATTGTAGAATGGCTTGAATTCTTATAAATATGAGACAATTCTCTATATATTTTAGATATGAGACCTTTATCAGAACCCTTAAATGTAAAGAAGATTTCCCAATTTATTGCTTCCCTCCTAATCTTGACTGCATTGCTTTTGTTTGTACAAAAAGTTTTTAACCTAATATAGTCAAAATTATCTATCTGGTGTTCAATTAAGAGTTCCAGTTCTTCTTTGGATATAAATTTATTCCATCTCCACAGGTCTGAGAGGTAAACTATACTACGTTCCTCTAATTTACTTATAGTATCACTCTTTATATCCAGATCATGAATACATTTAGATCTTATCTTGGTATATAGTATTAGATGTGGGTCAAGCTCTAATTTCTTCCACACCAGTTTCCAATTTTCCCAGCAGTTTTTGTCAAATAGTGAGTTCCTATGCTAGAAGCTGGGGTCTTTGGGTTTATCAAAGACTAAATTGCTACAGTTATTGCCTAGTTTGTCCTGTGATTGTATCCTATGCCACTGACAGACTACTCTATTTCTTAGCCAGTAACAAATGAGTTTGATGACCGCTGCTTTATAATATAGTTTTAGATCTAGTACAGCAAGGCCACCATCATCAGCCTTTTTTTTTTCCATTAATTCCCTTGAAACTCTTGATCTTTTGTTCTTCCAAATGAATTTTGCTACTATTTTTTCTAGATCTGTAAGATAATTTCTTGGGAGTTTGAATGGTATAGCACTAAATAAGTAAATTAGTTTGGGTAGCAGTCATTTTTATTATATTTGCTTTTCCTACCCATGAGCATTTTGTGCTTTTCCAATTGACTAGGTCTGATTTTGTGTGGAAAGTGTTTTGTAGTTTAGTTCATATAGTTCCTGACTTTTCCTTGGCAGATTGATTCCCAAATATTTTATACTATCCTCTGTTATTTTGAATGGAATTTCTTTTTGTATCTCTTGCTGTTGAACTTTGTTGTTAATATATAAAAATGCTGATGATTTATGTGGATTTATTTTGTATCCTGCCACTTTACTAAAGTTGTGAATTGTTTCTAGTAATTTCTAGTCGAGTTTCTAGGGTTCTCTAAGTATACCATCATGTCATCTGCAAAGAATGATAATTTGGTTTCCTCATTACCTACTCTAATTCCTTTAATCTCTTTTTCTTCTCTTATTGCCACAGCTAACATTTCTAATACAATATTAAATAATAATGGTGACAGTGGGCAGCCTTGTTTCACTCCTGACCTTATTGCAAATGGTTCTACTTTGACTCCATTACATACAATGCTTGCTGATGGTTTTAAGTAGATACTACTAGTCATTTTAAGGAAAAGCCCATTTATTCCTATACTCTCTAGTGTTTTTAATAGGAATGGGTGTTCGATTTTATCAAAGGCTTTTTCTGCATCTATTGAGATAATCATATGTTTTTTGTTAATTTGGTTATTAAGATAATTGATTTGCTAATAGTTTTCCTAATATTGAACCAGTCCTGCATTCCTGATATAAATCTCCCTTGGTCATAGTTTATTATCCTGGGGATAATTTTCTGCAATCTCATTGCCAAAATCTTATTTAAAATTTTTGCATCAATATTCATTAGGGAAATTGGTCTATAGTTTTCTTTCTCAGTTTTCTCCCTACCTGTTTTTGCTATCAGCACCATATCTGTGTCATAGAAGGAATTTGGTAGTACACCTTCTTTCCGTATTTTTTCAAATAGTTTATATAATATTGGGATTAATTGTTCTTTGAATGTGTGGTAGAATTCACATGTAAATCCATCTGGCCCTGGAGATTTTTTCTTAGGGAGTTGATTAATAGCTTGTTCTATTTCTTTTTCCAAAATGGGGCTATTTAAATAATTTATTTCCTCTTCTGTTAACCTGGGCAATCTATATTTTGTAGATATTCCTCCATTTCATATAGATTATCATTTATTGGCATAAAGTTGGGCAAAGTAACTCCTAATTATTACTCTAATTTGCTCTTAATTGGAGGAAAGTTCTCCCTTATCATTTTTGAAACTAACAATTTGATTTTCCTCTTTCCTTTTTCTAATCAAATTAACTAAGAACTTATATATTTTTTTTTGTTTTTTCATAAAACCAACTCTTAGTTTTATTTATTAATGCAATAGTTTTCTTATTTTCAATTTTATTAATCTGCCCTTTTATTTTCAGAATTTCCAATTTGGTATTTCATTGAGGGTTTTTAATTTGCTCTTTTTCTAGCTTTTTAAATTGTAAGCCCAATTCATTGATCTTCTTTTTCTCTATTTTATGCAAGTAAGCATCTAGAGACATATAATTACCCCTTATAAGTGCTTTGGCCATATCCCACAAATTTTGGCATGTTTTCTCATTATTGTTATTCTCCGGGATGAAATCATTGATTGTGTCTATAATTTGCTCTTTTACTCCTTCATTCTTCAGGATTAGATTATTTAATTTCCAATTAACTTGTGCTCTATTTTCTCCTGGCCTTATAATACATGTGATATTTATTGCATCATGATCTGAAAAGGATGCATTTACTATTTCTGCTTTTCTGCATTTGATTTTGAGGTTTTTATGCCCTAACACATGATTAATTTTCGTATAAGTTCCATGAACCCCTGAGAAAAAAGTATACTCCCTTCTATCGCCATTCAATTTCATCTAGAGATCTATCATATCTAACTTTTCTAACATTTTGTTTATCTCCATAACTTCTTTCTTATTTATTTTGTGGTTTGATTTATCCAATTCTGAGAGAGCAAGGTTGAGATCCCCCAGTAGTATAGTATTACTGTCTATTTCTCCTTGCATCTCTATTAGTTTCTCCTCTAGGAATTTGGATGCTATACCACTTGGTGCATATATCTTTAGTATTGATACCACTTCACTGTCTATGGTACCCTTTAGTAAAATATAGTTTCCATCCTTATCTCTTTTAATTAGATCTATTTTTGTTTTTACTTGATCTGAGATAAGGATTGCTACCCCTGCTTTTTTATGTTCACCTGAAGCATAAAAGATTCTGCTCTAGCCCCTTACCTTCACTCTGTATGTATCTCTATGTTTTAGATGTGTTTCTTGTAAAGAACATATTATAGGATTCTGGCTGTTAATCCAGTCTGCTATCTGCTTCTGTTTTATGGGAGAGTTCATCCCATTCACATTCACAGTTAAAATAACTATATCTGTATTTCCTGCCATCTTATTTACCCAAAGTTATGTTTTTCTCTTCACTTTCCCCTTTCTCCCTTCCCCCCCAAGTATTTTGTTTTTGATGACCACCTCCCTCTAATAGTCCTCCCCCCTTTACAACCCCTCCCTCTTTTTTACACCTTTCCCCTAATCCTTCTATTAGTCTAATCCTTTCCTTTCCTCCTTTCCCTCCTACTTCCCTATAAGGAGGGCCAAGTTTTTCTTTGAAGCCAAATGTGTCTGATATACTCTTTTAGAGCCCAATCTAATGAGAGTAAGATTTATGCAATACTCATCACCCTCCCTTCTTTCCCTCAATTATATCAGATTTTCTATGTCTCTTCATGAGATTTTGCCTTATTTTACCTCCTTTTTTGAACTATATTTTACCTCCTTTCCCCTTTTTTACAGTATGATATCTCTTTCACCTCTAATTACTTTTCCCTTATTATCAAAGTAAAATCAAATTATACCCCCATTCTTTAAGGATACCCATAGTAGAAATATAATTCTCAAGAGTTTTTTCCTTTCTACCTTTTTATGCTTCTCTCGAGTTCTGTGTTTGGAGGTCAAATTTTTTGTTCAGATTTGATCTTTTCATTAGAAATAGGTGAAATTCTCCTATATCATTCACTGTCTATCTTCTTCCCTGGAAGATAATGCTCATTCTAGCTGGATAGGCTATTCTTGGGTATAATCCCAGTTCCTCTGCCTTTTGGAATATCTGGTTCCAAGCCTTTAATGTGGAAGCTGACAGATCTTGGGTGATTCTAATTACATTTCCTCGGTATTTGAATTTTTTTTTTCCCCTAGCTGCTTGCAATATCATTTCCTTGGTGTGATAGTCCTGATATTTAGCCATGATATTTCTTGGGGTTTTAATTTTGGGGTCTCTTTCAGGAGGTAATTGGTGAATTCTTTCAATGGAGATTTTGCCTTCTTTTTCTAAAACATCAGGACAGTTTTCTTTCATGATTTCCTGGAAGATAGCATCTAGGTTCTCTTTTTTTCAACATGGCTTTCAGGGAGTCTAATAATCCTTAGATTGTCTCTCCTAGATCTGTTTTTCAAGTGAGTTGTTTTTCCTAGGAGATATTTCATATTTTTTTTCTATTTTTTCATTTTTTTTGACTAATTCTTGAACTCTTATTGAGTCATTCACTTCCGTTTGTTCAGTTCTAAGTTTTAAAGTATTATTTTCTTCAGTTACCTTTTTTAGCTCCTTTTGTAACTGGCCAATTGAATTTTTTTTTGTTTACTGCAGTCTTTTTCCATTTTAGCAATTTTGTTTTTTAGTGAATTTGTGTCTTTTTCCATTTCACCAATTTTGTTTTTCAGTGAATTGGTGTCTTTTTCATATCTTTTTTGTAGGGCATTATATCCTTCTTGAAATGATCTCAATTCATTTCCTCATTTTTCTTTCAACTCTCTTTTGAGATTCTTTATACAATCTTCAAGGAAAGCCTTGTGAAATGGGGACCAGCTCATGTCTGCCATTGTGGGTTTTTCTGGAGTTGCTTTACCTTTAGGAACCTCAGGATCTGAGGTCTGTCCTTCTTTCTCTAGATGAAAGCTGTCTATGGTGAAAGTTCTTTTCTGTTTCTTAATCATTTTTCAGAGCTTGAGGTCTGTTTAAAGCAGAGGACCGGCAGCCACTTCAATTTCCCCTGGGGCAGTTCGGCTGATTGGCTTCTGGTGATGGGCTGGCCAGGGTAACTCCTGTTTTCTCAGGGAACTAAAGGCAGATCTGCCAAAACACCTGCCCACAAGCAGAGCAAAGTGACCCAAGCGTCTCCCAGGGACTTCCCAGGTGTTTAGAATCTGCCTCACTCCATCCCACCCCTAGTCTCCTGTCCTGGCTGCGTGCTGCTGCCTGAGTGCGGCAAACTGCCCGATCCTTTGCCCGTTTGATACAGACCTGCTCTGAAGTTCTTCCAAGGTAATTTTTTGCTGGAAATGTGTTGTATTCCAAGTATTTGGGGGAGCCTTCACTCCTGAACCAGTTCAGAGGCTTAATCTGCTGTTGGTTTGAGAGAAGATCAGAGGAGGTCACAGAGAGTCATGTCTGCACTTTGCTATCTTGCCTCCACCCCCTCTGAATATATTCTTTAAAAATATAATTTCATGTTTCAAACCACTTTCAAATGTTCAGTGAAGAGAGCCATATACACCCAGAGAGAGGGATGTGAAATGCGGACCACAACATAACACTCTCATACTTTTGATTGATGTTTGCTTACATTGTGTTTCCTTTATCTGATATGTCTTGTGTTTAGATATGATTTTTCTTGCACAACAATGATAAGTTTGGAAATATGTATACATATATTCGATTTGCCAAATATTTTAACATAATTAACATGTAGTGGATATCCTGCCATCTAGGGGCGGGGTGGGGAGTTGGGGGGGAAATCTGTAACAGAAAGCTATGTAAGGGTTAATGTTGAAAAATTACCCATACATATGTTTTGCAAATAAAATAAAATTTAAAAAAAGATGAAAATATATATATATATATATATATATATATATATATATATATATATATAATTTCATTGATGAGTTTCTTGTGGACACAAATCCATCTCTTTAGACAATGCCGCTTCCCTCCAAATAAAAATTCTTTATATATTTAAAATTTCATTTTTGAAAGTTTTCTATCCTTCCCAGTCTCAGTTCTCCTATTACATTTTTAGTCTAAGTAATCTGTCTTCCTAACTCTTTGAAATTGCTCTTTCCAAATTGAGAATGAATGTCAAATTATTTTTGAATTTCCTCATCTCTTACAAACTTCAACATGAAGTGATCTTTTTACTCCATAATTATTATTCCAGTAATATTGCTGGTGAGAATCAGATCTATAATAGAATTTCTGTTTATTGGTTCCTCTTCCTTTTGGAAGAAGAAATTATCACTAAGTCAAAAATTATTACATGCCTTACATTTAATTCTAAAGTATATTCAGATAATATGTTATTTATCACCATTATATCTTCTTTCTTATCTGTTTTCTCTTTCTGTCCAGATAATCTGTAGTATAGCTTTTTCGCCTCCTTTGATCCTTATCATATGTTGTATATATGTATATGTATGTGTATATACATATAAATATTTTGTACATATAAATAGACAATGCTATCCCATAGCATAAGGACAGGTAAGAGGTGCAGTGGAGCACTGGACCTACAGTCAGGAAGACTCATCTTCATGAATTCAAATCCAGACTGAGGCATTAGCTGTGTGACCCTGAGCAAGTTTATCTTTATTTCCTCATTTGTAAAATGAGCTGAATAATAAAATGCCAAACCTCTCTAGTATCTTTGCAAAGAAAACCTCAAATGGGGTCATGCAGAGTTAGACATGATTATAAATAACTGAATAAAAATATCTTATAGCATCTTTCCTCACTTTTAATATATTATTTAAAAATTAAAAATATAACATTTTTGGAGCCATATTCCTACAATGGGTTTGGTCCAACAAAATCACAGTGAAATGACTGAGTTGAAATAACCTTGCTGGATTAGGATCTCTGATATATTTTGTTTCTTAGTCATTCTCTGAGGCTTTATTTTTATACACTTGGAATTCTAGATTTTATTACTTTCTCTTTTTTTGGATTTTGTTTTCTGGATGTCTCAACTGTTATTATTCCCTCATTGTGCTTACTCTATGCTATCTAGATCAGTGGATATACATAGGCATCATTTCTGTTTTTCTTAATTTTCAATTTAGAGCCTTTTTGATTAGACTTATAAGATACCAGTCTTATGTTATCAATCTTTTTTTTTTAATTTTTATTTTATTTGCATAACATATGTGTGGGTAATTCTTCAACAATAAGCCTTACATAGCTTTCCGTTACAAATTTTTCCCCCCAACTCCCCACCCCTCCCCTAGATGGCAGGATATCCACTACATGTTAATTATGTTAAAATAATGGCAAATCGAATATATGTATACATATTTCCAAACTTATCATTGGTGTGCAAGAAAAATCTTATCTACACAAACGATATATCAGATAAAGGAAACACAATGTAAGCAAACATCAATCAAGGAGTATGAGAATGTTATGTTGTGGTCCACATTTCGCATCCCTCTCTCTGGGTGTATATGGCTTTCTTCAGTGAACAATTGGAGGTGGTTTGAAACATTTCATTGTTGAAGAGAGCCATGTCCATCAGAATTGATCGTCATATAGTACTGTTGTTGCCGTGTATAATGATCTCCTGGTTCTGCTCATTTCACTCAGCATCAGTTCATGTAAGTCTCTCCAGGCCTCTCTGAAATCATCTTGCTGGTCATTTCTTACAGAACAATAATATTCCATAACATTCATATACCATAATTTATTCAGCCATTCTCCAATTGAAGGGCATCTATTCAATTTCCAGTTTCTAGCCACTACAAAAAGGGCTGCCACAAACATTCTTGCACATGTGGGGCCTTTTCCTTCCTTTATGATTTCTTTGGGATATAAGCCCAATAGAAATGCTGCTGGGTCAAAGGGTATGCACAGTTTGATAACTTTTTGAGCATAGCTCCAAATTGTTCTCCAGAATGGCTGTATCCGTTCACAGCTCCACCAACAATGCATCAGTGTCCCAGCCCTCCCACAACCCCTCCAACATTCATCATTAACTTTTCCTGTCATTTTAGCCAATCTGACAGGTGTGAAGTGGTACCTCAGGGTTGTCTTGATTTGCATTTCTCTGATCAATAGTGATTTGGAGCACCTTTTCATATGACTATAAATAGTTTTAATTTCATCCTCTGAAAATTGTCTGTTCATATCCTTTGACCATTTATTGATTGGAGAATGGCTTGAATTTTTATAAATATGAGACAATTCTCTATATATTTTAGAGATGAGACCTTTATCAGAACCCTTAAATGTAAAGATGATTTCCCAATTTATTGCTTCCCTCCTAATCTTGTCTGCATTGATTTTGTTTGTACAAAAACTTTTTAACTTAATATAGTCAAAGTTATCTATCTGGTTTTCAAT
>JAJPUD010034563.1:0-10770 GCA_023553655.1 Myrmecobius fasciatus
AAGAGTGATAATTTGGTTTCCTCATGACCTACTCTAATTCCTTTAATGTCTTTTTCTTGTCTTATTGCCAAGGCTAGCATTTCTAATACAATATTGAATAATAATTGTGATAGTGGGCAACCTTGTTTCACCCCTGATATTATTGGGAATGGTTCCAGTTTATCACCATTACATATGATGGTAGCTAATGGTTTTAAATAGATGCTACCAACTACTTTAAGGAAAAGTCCATTAATTCCTATACTCTCTAATGTTTTTAATAGGAATAGATGCTGGATTTTATCAAATGCTTTTTCTGCATCTATTGAGATTATCATATGTTTTTTGTTAATTTGGTTATTAACATAGTCAATTATGTTAATAGTTTTCCTAATATTGAACCATCCCTGCATTCCTGGTATAAATCCTACTTGGTCATGGTGTATTATTCTGGGAATGATTTTCTGTAATCTCTTTGCTAATATTTTATTTAAGATTTTTGCATCAATATTCATTAGGAGATTGGTCTACAATTTTCTTTCTCTGTTTTTGTTTTACCTGGTTTAGGTATCAGTACCATGTCTGTATCATAAAAGGAGTTTGGTAAGAGTCCTTCATTCCCTATTTTTTCGAATAGTTTATATAATATTGGAGTTAATTGTTCTTTAAATGTTTGGTAGAATTCACATGTAAATCCATCTGGTCCTGGGGATTTTTTCTTAGGGAGTTGATTAATGACTTGTTCTATTTCTTTTTCTAAAATGGGACTATTTAAGTAATTTATTTCCTCTTCTATTAATCTGGGCAATCTATATGTTTGTAGATATTCCTCCATTTCACTTAGGTTATCAAATTTATTGGCATACAGTTGGGCAAAGTAACTCCTGATTATTGCTCTAATTTCCTCTTCATTGGTGGAAAGTTCTCCCTTTTCATTTTTGAGACTAACAATTTGATTTTCCTCTTTCCTTTTTCTAATTAAATTAACTAGAGGTTTATCTATTTTGTTGGTTTTTTCATAAAACCAACTTTTAGTTTTATTTATTAATTCAATAGTTTTTTTTTACTTTCAATTTTACTAATCTCTCCTTTTATTTTTAGGATTTCAAGATTGGTATTTGATTGGGGGTTTTTAATTTGTTCTTTCTCTAGCTTTTTTAGTTGCGAGCCCAATTCATTGATTTTCTCTGTCTCTATTTTATGCAAATAAGCATCTAGAGATATAAAATTTCCCCTTATTACTGCTTTGGCTGTATCCCACAAATTTTGGTATGTTGTCTCATTATTGTCATTCTCTTGGATGAAATTAGTAATTGTGTCTGTAATTTGCTGTTTCACCCATTCATTCTTTAGGATAAAATTATTTGGTTTCCAATTGGTTTTTGGTCTATTTTCTCCTGGCCTTATATTGCATGTGATTTTTATTCCGTCATGATCTGAAAAAAATGCCTTTATTATTTCTGCCTTCCTGCATTTGATTTTGAGGTTTTTGTGTCCTAACACATGGTCAATTTTTATGTAAGTTCCATGGACTGCTGAGAAAAAAGTAAACTCCTTTCTGTCTCCATTTAATTTCCTCCAAAGATCTATCATACCTAACTTTTCTAACATTTTGTTTACCTCCTTAACTTCTTTCTTATTTATTTTGTGGTTTGATTTATCAAGATCTGAGAGAGGGAGGTTGAGATCCCCCACTATTATAGTTTTGCTGTCTATTTTTTCTTCCATCTGTCTGAACTTTTCCTCTAGGAATTTCCATGCTATACCACTTGGTGCATAAATGTTTAGTATTGATATTGCTTCATTATCTATGGTACCCTTTTGGAAGATATAATTTACTTCTTTGTCTCTTTTAATTAAGTCTATCTTTGCTTTTACTTGGTCTGAGATCAGGATTGCTACCCTTGCTTTTTTTTTTGTTCACCTGAAGCATAATAGATCCTGCTCCTGCCTTTTACCTTCACCTTGTATGTATCTCTATATTTTAGATGTTTTTCTTGTATACAACATATTGTTGGATTCTGTTTTTTAATCCAGTCTGCTATCTGCTTCTGCTTTAAGGGAGAGTTCATTCCATTCACATTCACAGTTAAAATAACTAATTCTGTATTTCCTGCCATCTTATTTACCCTAGCTTATGCTTTTCTCTTTTTTATCCCCTTTCCCTCCTCCCTACTATTTTGCTTTTGATAACCACTTCCCTCAAACAATCCTTCCCCTTTAGAGCCCCACCCACCACTTTTTTCCCCCTTTCCCTCCTGTTTCCTTATAAGTACGTCTATTATTCCCTCTGAGCCAAATCTGATGAGATGGAGATTAACCAAATTTTCATTCCCCTCCCTTTTTCCCCCTCAATCATTGTAGGTTTTCTTTGCCTCTACATGTGATGTAATTTCCCTTATTTTACCTCCTTTTCCTCTTCTTCCAGTGTTATCCCTTTTCTACCTCTAATTTCTTTTTCAGTTTATCATATCATAATAATCATAATATCACAATAATTATATCATAATAATCATAAAATCACAGTAGTCATATCATAATCATAATGTAATAATAGATTCATAAAATCAACCCTCTTTCTATAAGTATCTATAACATAAATATAGTTCAAGAGTTTTTTTTTTCCTTGTTACCTTTTTATGTTTCTCTTGTGTTCTGTGTGTAGATCAAATTTTTTGTTCAGTTCTGGTCTTTTCAGTAGAAATAGGTGAAATTCTCCTATATCATTGAATGACCATCTTCTTCCCTGGAAGATAATGCTCATTCTATCTGGGTCAAAATACATTCTCTAGAAATGTTCATAGGAATTATTTATGCCCAATCTGTGGCAGAGCATTCTGAGCTTACATTGTTCTGATCAGCCACAGTTGGACACACTATAAGTCAATTCTAACATAGTGATGTCATTTTGATCTTCTTCAAAAAAGGACAACAACAACAATAACAAAAACAAAAACAATTGAGGAAAGAAGAGTATAACCAAAATGAAATATTTTTTTCTTTGGGGGAGAGAGAGTATTGATAGAAATTGAAATTGAGGGGAAGATTACATCTATGACACACCTATTTGCTGTTTTGATATTTACTATACTGCCTTCTAATCTAATTACATTTTTATTTAAACCAAGACTTTGAGACTTAAATGACTTGAGACTTAGATTGGTAGTAGATAGCATGAAGCCATTGTGGGACAAGTTGCGACTGACAGATACTCCTGGATAAAAGAAAACTGGGAAATAGTAATAAAAGGTGAAGTGGTGGGATTAATAATCACCTACTTCATGGTCCTAACTCCTGACAAGACCAACTAATTTCATTGGCACTGATGTTCTTTCTTCTAACCTCTTCCCTCTCTAATTAGTTCTTTATACTACTGCCAGTTAAAACTTTCCCCTTTACATACCTGCTGATGTCACTCTTCTTTTCAAAACTATTTGTTGTATCTTTTTAAAGAGGGAAAACCATCCAATATTCCCTCTTACTACATTCTTTCATATACTAGTCCATGATAGTCCATACAAGACTATCATTGTTGATTGTATCTGTTCTAGGCTTTCCTCTTCTGTTATTTTGCTCATGCCATTCTTTTTTCTTACACTGTCCTTTCCTCTTCCTATTTCCATCTGTTTAAATCCTATCCATCCATCAAGACCTAGACTAAATGCTATTTCTTACATGAGGTCTTTCCTTCTCTCACATCAAAAAAACAACTTTTTTTTCCTTAGGTTTCTAATAATACTTAATTTGTATATTTGCCATGCAATTAGAATCATAAGCAAAGCTAAAAAAAGTCAGGTCCTTTTATCTCTAGATTTATCTATTGAGTCACTAACTGCCCTCTTCTTTGTATATAGTATACTTAATAAGTACTTAAGTTGAATTAAATCAAGTCCTGAGTCTCAGAGTAGGAAGGGGCCTGAGAAGTCATCTAATGCACTACAAAGCTAAAAATGAATTCCTTCTACAACATAGCTGAAATTAAGTCTTCAGGATTTAATATATATTGGAAGGAATCACATAGATTTTAATTAAACTTCCCCAAATGCCATTATCAGTGAATTCCAAATCTGAAATTCATGACTATAAGTGATATTATATAATCCTGAGGTCCAGGAATATTTTTAAATGTCAGTTTAATATCAATTCTACCATACACTTAAAAGATACAAATATATGAAAAGAAATATGGGTTGATATAAAACTGTCAAAAAATTTTGATGCCCTTTACAATGTTCACACCAAAAGATAAAACTAACATCTACATCTCAGTCTAATTTGGCTACCTCTGGCTTTTTACTTTCAGTCACCAGGAATTTATTCATCACCAGTCTATGACTGTGCTATACACTAAAGGATATTCATAAATATAAGACAGAATATTCCTGCCTTCATAAACTTATAACCTGATTGTAGATACAAAACAACAACAATAACAAAAATATAAGTGTATAAAAACAGAAATATGAAAAGTTAAAATGTGTAGCATTAACTATAGCTGCAATCAGAAATCAGAGGAGAAAAAAATGAAAGGATCTAGTTTTAATCTAAAGTACGCAGGACATGATATAAGTGGATATGGGTTCAAATCTTGGGTTCTGTGAATTAAACTTCTATAATTGTGGACAAGTCATCAAACCTCTCTAACTTTCCTTGCCTGAAAAATAAAATTGGACTAGATCTCTACCAATTTCAAATCTTCTAAATCTGATATTAGACTCTTGGACAAAACTTCATGAAATAACTCCTCACAAAAAATAATGTGGAGATGTGGGATTTAGTCCTAATCTATCCAGGATCAGAAGCATAAAAACTGTTTCAATTTCTAATTAAAGTCAAGTTTTATGCTAATATTTCATTGAAAAGTGATGAGAGTAATTACAAGAAATAAGGGCCTTCACAAAGCCTAAGAGAAGCATCATGTTACTTAATCTCTCTGACTTTTAGCTTTCTAATTTGTAAAATAAAGGTCCTGGACTAAATATCATCTAGGATCCCTTCTAGCTCTAGATCTAGGAATTGTAAAACACTATAATATTAAACTATACCCTCACCCAGAAAAGGAAGATCAAAGAAAGATAAGATTTATTTTCTTTAAGTAGAGAACTGAATGGAGGAATGGTTAAATGAAAGCCTTAAAGGCAGAACCAGACAAAAGATGATCCTAAAGACTGATTGCCAAGAATGAAAAGGAAAATGGCAGAGAAATTTAGTGAACAGGATCCAGAGAAGACATCATATTCCCTTAACTATAAGAAAATGGTTTTATCTCAGGACAGACTAAAGAACTTGGACTACACTGTTTAAATGATCTTTTTTGCTTAATGGTTAGGTAAATTATGAGAAAGAACTCAGGTTGGAATGGGGAAGTAAAATTAGAAATAGTAACAGAAGTTTGCAATGTGTAATTTTAATCTTTATGTAATTTATATGCTAAAACTACTTACTTGCAATAGTTATTATGTTTCCTACTAAATTGTAAAATCTCAGAGGTGGAAAGGAATCAGGGGTCCTATAGTTTAATCCTTACCTAATCAAGAATACTTTCTTCAATATACCCAACAAGTTATCATCCTACCTCTCTCTGCTTTTTTTGCCCAACAGCCATAACTTTATTTATTTTTTATAATTATTTATTAAAACTTTTTATTTGCAAAACATATGTATGGGTAATTCCTAAACATTAATCCTTACAAAGCTTTCTGTTACAAATTTTCCCCCCTACTCCCCACCCCTCCCCTAGATGGCATTATATCCACTACAGGATAATTATGTTAGAATACTTAAGAAATCGAATATATGTATAGTTATTGCATAATTTTTTGTGCAGGAGAAATTGTATCTACATGAAAGAATAATCTGATAAAGGAAATACAATGCAAGCAAACCTCAATAGAGAACATGAAAATGTTATGTTGTGGTCCACATTTCACATCCCTCTCTCTGGGTGTATATGGCTCTCTCCCCTGAACAATTGGAACTGGTTTGAAGCATTTCATTATTGAAGAGAGTCATGTCCATTAGAACTGATCCTCATATAGTATTGTTGTTGCCGTGAATAATGATCTCCTGTTCTGCTCACTTCACTGAGCATCAGTTCATGCAAGTTTCTCCAGGCCTCTCTGAAATCGTCCTGCTGGTCATTTCTTACAGAGCAATAATATTCCATAACATTCATATACCATAATTTATTCAGCCACTCTCCAATTGATGGGCATCCATTCAGTTTCCAGTTTCTAGCCACTACAAAAAGAGCTGCCACAAACATTCTTGCACATGTGGGGCCCTTTCCTTCTTTTATGATTTCTTGGGATATAAGTCCAATAGAAATACTGCTGGGTCAAAGGGTATGCACAGTTTGATAACTTTTTGAGCATAGCTCCAAATTGCTCTCCAGAATGGTTGGATCCGTTCACAGCTCCACCAACAATGCATCAGTGCCCCAGTCTTCCCACATCCCCTCCAACATTCATCTTTATCTTTTCCTGTCATTTTAGCCAACCTGACAGGTGTGTAGTGGTACCTCAGAGTTGTCTTAATTTGCATTTCTCCACTACCTATCTCTGCTTGAAGACCTCCAAAGAAGCCTACTATTTTTCTAGGCAATTTATTACATTTGGGAGAATGGGGATTTTTACTTGTAGAGAGTTTTTCCACAGATCAAATTGAAATACTATCTCTCTAACCTCCAACAGTCAGCCCTAGTTCTAAACCTTACAAAAAAGTCAAATTTATTTAGTACACTTTTAAAAACAGTAAGTTTTTTTTTAATATGGGAACTATCTTGAAAAAATTAACTTAGATATTTTGTCCATGGACAAACTTTGTTTATTTTTTTATTTTGGCTATCTTTAATCTTAAATTCTTTAATTTATGAAATTATTTATCCAAACTCACATTGAATTATAGCTCTGTGAATAATGGTCATTTTTATGAAAGAAGGAATTCCTAGAACCCCCAAGTTCCTGAGATCCTAAGATTCTGGGAGCCAAAATTGTGGGGACATATTTTATAAATACTAGCCAAAACATGAGAAAAGGTCCCTATATATATGAAAGTAAATAAAACCATATACAATGAGTCAGACTTTCCTCTGCCATTTGCAGCTTTTTTGTCCTTTCTCCTTAACAACCTCAACCAATTAGAATGATCATAGATCACAAGATTTAGATCAGAAGTAGAAATAACAGCAAAGACACCATGCACAGAACGGAGCAACTCATCCATGAGTTTTTTGGTTTGTTTGTTTGTTTTCTATAGAGAAATGTTTAATAGCAACATCTTTAAATTTGTGCCTGCTCTCTCTATGGATAAAGATGGTAAGGGGATTTAGGATGGTAATGTATACTAATTTGGGAACTGTACTTGTTATATCTTCTAGTAATTATGCCTGTAAAAACTAATTGATGCTAATTGGTAATCAATGATCTTGAAGAGATATGAGCAGATTAAATCAGAGTTTCTTAAACTTTTTTCACTCGTGACATTTTCACCCAAGAAATTTTTATACAATCCTGGCTGGATATGTAGGTATATAAAATAGATATAGAATCAAATATTTACTAATAATAAATAACAAAGAAATTTATTTCAAAACAACTCTTTAATATAAATGTAATTTTGCCATTTATTAAAGACAAAAACAAATTTGCATACTAATGAAATGGATATATTTGTTTTATTTTTACATAAAGAATTAAATCTTGGTGGAATATTTAATACCTTTTATTGCTGCCAAAATTTTTGTGACCTCCACATTTAGTTATGTAACAATATGAGATCACAACCCACATTTAACAAGTTTTAGGTTAAGTGATATTTTAATGATATCATTCATGATTTTATTGGGAGCAATATATCAAAATAGGGGAAACCTTGAGCCAGTAGTTTTAGAAGAACCCAACTTCCCTTTATGGATAACCCAAACAAGGGGAAATGTAGTTAGACATCTTTGAGGGACTCTATTTGCTAGTGGAAGTTTTCATTAGAATAAGGACCAATAGAATCTATCTCAACTACACATGACAGTGAAGAAAATGCAGTTTATACTGTTAAAGTCTAATGCCTTTGATTTCTGAGACAAGATTTTATAAATCTTAGCATACCTTCTATAATCCCTCTGGCAATATCATTTCTACTCATATAAATCACCAGAAAGGGGTAGTAATAATTAAATTTACCAGGTCTTGGGATTTTCCCTTTATAATCCTAGACATATAAATCTGAAAGATAGATCTGTCTTTAGTTATTCAGGTCAGTCCCTCCATACCTCACACTAGGAAATAAACACTTACCCCTCCTTATCCTGACCTCTAATGGGCAATCTTTCACCTGAAAGCATTTCTGGACTTAGGTCATCATTCCCTTAATAATAAGTAGCATAAAGCAACATTTTCCATGTCAGTGATTCCAATTTCTTCTTCTTCAAGAAGAATCTGATTCTAAAATTTAGAAAATACTACATCTCTCACAACACATCACAGTGGATCAAGACCAGTTAGAAAGGAACTGAATTTAGATATTTTAGTAGCATTTTTTAACCAGACTACAACAATTGCTGTGCCTCAACACAAACAATGAAAAGGTCATGGAGGATTTTTAACTGAAGTGCCAGCCAACAAGAAATTTTCATTTAAATCATTGTTAATGCTATACCATGTGAATATATTATGCAGAAATATCACTGCTACAAATGTTGATGAATGACCCAACATGGCAAAAAATAGCTAACTGCCATTTCAATGTCAAAACTTCAGATTCCAAAGCAGAAACTATTATCTCCCTAACTAGTATGAATGACCCTAGAGCCTTGTATCATACTCTGGAGTGAGCCATCATTTTAGTGTTCCAAGCACACAAAAATGTCTTAAGATGTCTCTTGCCTCACAAAGCCTGAAATATCTAATGTCATTATTTTGTGTCAAATTGAGCGTTTTTAATATAAGCAATAGTACTAATAATAACTCTCTCTCTCTCTCCCTCTTTCTTCTCCTCTCCTCTCCCAGATTATTAATAGAATCTGATGTTTGGAAGACTCCTGGGAACTCATCTACCTATCAATCAATATTTATTAAATACTTCCTCTCTGCCAAGCACTGTGTTTAGTTCTGGGAGCACAAAGATGAAAACAAATGTACCCCTGCCCTCAAGGAACTTATATTGCATGTGGAGTGGGGAGGTGAGCAAATTAAATATATAAAAATATAAAATGTATACAAAGTAAAGGCCAAGTAATTTAAGAGGACATTAGCAGCTGGGGGATCAGCATAGGCCTCCTATAAAAGGTAATATTTGAACTAAGCTTTGAAAGCTTTTGAAATTTGCTGTAAATTCTAAGGGGCAGAGTTGAGAAGAGAAGATATTTCTTCCTGTCACTGGATGCCCAGGGAACAGTGATGGGAAAAAGAATAGCAAGGAGGTTAGTTTGACTGGAATATAGAATGTAAGACTTCAAATAATTTGTGAACACCTCACATCTATCAGATTGGCTAATATTACCAAAAAGAAAAAGAAAATGATGAATGTTGGAGAGGATACAGAAAAGCTGAGACACTAATACACAGTTGGTGGATATGTGAATATCAGTTTGGAACTATACTCAAAAGGTTATGAAACTGCATATTTTTGATCCAACAATTGCAGGTCTATATGCCAAACGTGCCAAAGAAAAAAGGGAAAATGACTTCTTTTGTGCAAAAATATTTATAGCACCTTTTTTATGGTGGCTACAAATTGAAAATCAGAGATGTGCCCATCATTGTTGAATGGCTAAATAAACTGTGACATGTTATTGGAATAGAATACTATGCTATCAGAAATGACAAGCAGATTTTTTCAGAAAACATAGAAAGACTTACATAAAGGGATGCAAAGTGATATGAACAGAACCAGTACAGCATAACACAGTAACAGCAATATTATAAGATGAGCAATTCTGAATCACTTAGCTACTCTCAGCAATACAATGATCCAAGATAACCTCAAAGGACTAATCATGAAGCCTGCTATCTACTTCAAGAAGAACTTAAATTTTTGAATACAAATATAGCATGCTTTTTTCATTTTCTTTATTTTTTATTTTATCTGAGCCTTCTTGTGCAAAATAACTAATATGGAAATGTTTTGCAGGATTACACATATATAACCTATATTTAATTGTTTATTATATCCAGTAAAGGGTAGATGAGGGAGGGAAAGAATTTGAAACACAAAACAAAAAAAAAAATTTTGAAATGTCTCAATATATAATAGGGAAGAGGGAGGAAAAATACATACATATACACACATATATATATATGTGTGTGTGTATATATATATATATATATATATATATATATATATATATGTTTTTAAAAAGAAAAGCTTAGAAAGATAGATAAATGACTCAGTGAATAGAGTGCCAGGTCTGCATCAGGCCTCAACTGTGGCTTCAAACACTTACAACTAATTCTGTGAATTCTTGCTGTTCATATAAAATAATTACTGTTTTTACCTTTTCCTACAAGATTTTGCTTTTGAGGAATTTTTTTTATTAAAAGCTTTTTATTTACAAAACATATGAGTGATTTTTCTACATTGACCTTTGCAAAAGCTTTTTTTTTGTTCCAAGCTTTTCCCGTCCTTCCCCCCATCCCCCACCCCTAGATGACAGGTAATCTAACACATGCTAAATATGATAAATTATATGACATATCCAATATATGTATATATATATATATATATCTATACAGTTATCTTACTGCACAAGAAACATCAGATCTAGAAAGAGAGAAGAAAAAAAAACAATCTAAGAAG
>JAJPUD010034564.1:0-10770 GCA_023553655.1 Myrmecobius fasciatus
GTCATATAGTACTGTTGTTGCCGTGTATAATGATCTCCTGGTTCTGCTCATTTCACTCAGCATCAGTTCATGTAAGTCTCTCCAGGCCTCTCTGAAATCATCTTGCTGGTCATTTCTTACAGAACAATAATATTCCATAATATTCATATACCATAATTTATTCACCCATTCTCCAATTGAAGGGCATCTATTCAATTTCCAGTTTCTAGCTACTACAAAAAGGGCTGCCACAAACATTCTTGCACATGTGGGGCCTTTTCCTTTCTTTATGATTTCTTTGGGATATAAGCCCAATAGAAATGCTGCTGGGTCAAAGGGTATGCACAGTTTGATAACTTTTTGAGCATAGCTCCAAATTGTTCTCCAGAATTAGCCCACCCATTCTTAAAAATTAGATTTTTAATCTCCAATTATATTTTAATGAATATTTCCATGATCCTGTATTACATATAATTTATTGCTTTATGATATGTAAAAAAGATAACTTTTTTAATATTTCTGCTTTTAGCTATAAAATATTTATGTGTTGAGATGTGATTGATTTTGTGTACTGGTACCATGAACCACTAAGAAAAAACATGTATTTTGTTGTTGTTCTTGTTTTCACTCAATTCTCTCAATAGAGTCACCACATCTAGTTTATCTAAAATTCTATTCAATACCTTAAATTATTTCTTAATTTTTTTTCTTGGATTTTCAAGTTGTGAGTGAAGAAGTTTAAATCCCCCTACTATTATAGTAGTACCATCTATCTCCATATAGAATTCATTTAACTATTCTTTAAAAAAAAATAGATGTTAGGAGCAGCTAGGTGGTGCAGTTGATAGAGCATCAAACCTAAAGTCAGGAGGACTTGAGTTCAAATTTGATATTAGACACAACACATCCTAGCTGTGTGACCCTGGACAAGTCACTCAACCCCAAATGCCTCAGCAAAAAAAATAAAAATTAAAAAAATAGATATTATAATATTTGGTGAATATAGTTTCATTACTAATATTTCTTTGTTGTCTGTGGTGCCTTTTATAAATTGTCCCCTTGTTCATCTTTTTTAATATATATCTACATCTGTAGATATATATATATATATGCTTATATATATATTAGCCATAACTTCATCTGAAATCATAATAGCTACCCCTGTTTTTTTTTGCCTTTCCTAAAGCATGATAAGTTCTACTCTAACCTTGCATGAGTCTCACATGTTTAAATGTATTTCTTTCATAAAAAAAATTATTGCTGGATTCTTATGTTTAATACATTCTGCTCTCTTTTTTCATTTTATAGGTAAATTTATCAGATTCACATTAAAAATTCATATTAAAAATAAATTACTATTTATGAATTTCCTTTCTTCTTATTTTACTCAGTTTTCCTTCTCATCTCTTTTTTTGCCCTGGGTTATTTTATCTTCCCCCCTTATCCTTTATTCCTTATTCTGCTAACTCCTGGAATAAGCTTATTTAATAATTGTTAGGGTTTATTGTTGTTGTTGTTGTTGTTTGGTTTGGTTTGATTTTCAAGTCTTTCCTGAGAAAATATTTTTCCCCCTTTGAATTAATATAGATTGATCAGAAATTTTTTATAAGGAGTTTTCAAAATGCAAGTTTTCTGGTTGTTCTGAATTATATAGAAAGCAAAGAGCATG
Organism: Myrmecobius fasciatus; assembly: GCA_023553655.1. Taxonomy (NCBI): domain Eukaryota; kingdom Metazoa; phylum Chordata; class Mammalia; order Dasyuromorphia; family Myrmecobiidae; genus Myrmecobius; species Myrmecobius fasciatus. The sequence goes on from JAJPUD010034564.1 coordinate 1,649, forward strand.
TTCAAAAATGGTTTCTCTAATAAGTTATTTTATTAAATGAGAATAAGAATCCATAAATGTATATAAATATATATGTACACATACATATATAATATGTGTGAATATATACACACATACAAATATATGCATATGTATATATGTCTGTGTGTACATTTAAGTGTGTATTTATGTATATATGTGTGTATGTGTCTGTATGTGTATATATATCAAAGGTTTTCTAATTCTCTTTTTGGATTCTGGAATCCAGACAAAGCTTTGTCTACATGTTTTGCTTCCAGAATGAATGATAGATAGAAAAGCGCATGACATTTAATTAAATAAAAATTGGAGGACAAAGTTTAGAAATGTGGAAAATGGTAACCATAGCAATATAAGCACATTGGGCTCCTTGTCTTTCACTTGGATCATGTTATCCAGGAACTCTTTAAATATCAATCCTTCCTCACAAAGTTAGGGTTACTAGATTAATTAAGTTCCAGAACTAAGGAGTGTAGTTCCACCTGATTATAAGTAAAATAAAGAGACTTCAATTTGATGGTGTTGAAGTTTAAGAATAACTCTTTTCATTTATATAGTACTTTAAGTTTAGCAAAGTACTTATTATTTTTTTTTAACTTCACAATAATCCTGAAATGGAGGTCTATGCCCCTTCCCATTTTATATATGAGGAAATTGAAGTAGTTAAGTGTCTCTGACTGGATTTGAAATACATTCTTCTTAATCCCAGGTCTATTCCTTTATCCAGTATTCCATTTGGACTCTAGGAGGAGTGAAAAAAAGACATCCAGATTTTGAATCATAACATATAGTATAATCTTTAGTTTAATGTCCTTAGGTGCCAGGCTGTCATAAAGAATCAAGATGCATATGGCCATGTATTGGCTATGTTTTCAAGATAAAGAATGTAATTGCAATGTAATGAATGCCCATCTAAATGTATTGGAGATTGAAGAATGGAAGATAGAAAAAAATTGAGTTAAATCCTACTTCTGAGAAATGTCCTTTCCTATTTTTCTCCATTTACTTTTACCCTTTTTACAAATGTAATTAGGATCCTTAATAATGTAATAATTCTTTGCAGGAATTCTACTGGTACAGAATGTATGCAAGAATCTTTGTGGCAGTTAATAGGGAAAAGAACTGGAGTCTGAATGAATTTTACCTCATAGATTAGTTAAAAACAAAAAAGGATGATTTAACAGGAAGGGGCAGTCCATTCAGTTATTAATAATTCTTAGATTGTGGCTCAGGGACATTATATTTCTGACTTGGATATACTAGTAACACAGAGATGTAATAAGTATGGATATTACCTAGAAAAGATAGACATAAATTCATCCATTTTTGGAACTTTTATGATTGCCTTTTTTAATGAAAAAATGTTCCAATTAGCCAAGTTGCAAAGATGGAAAAAAATTGTAAGAAATAAGAAACATAAATTGAAATAACTATGCTTCATTTTGCACTCAGAGTTTTCTCTCTTCTCTAGAGGTACATAGCTTTTTTACCATATGTCTTTCAAAATTATCTTGGACTGTTATCTTGAATAGAGTAAATAAGATTCCAAAATTGATCATCATTATAATATTGTTAGTGTCTATAATCTTTTCTTGTCATTTGAATGGAATCTTTAAATGATACATAGAGACAATCCATATGTAACAAACAACTTAGAAAATTAAACTCTAAATAACATTCCCAGCAAAAAGAAGTGAACACATGAAGGCATGAACCAGTTCTAATGTTTAACCATCCTCTGCAAGAAAAAACTGGGATCCAACCCTATGATATTTTAAAGGTAGCAATATACAATCTTTTTATGACTTGATTGATCTATATTTCAAAGGAAATTTTCTGAAATCTGAACTGAGTACTTGAGGCTTTTCATTGGTCAGAGATGGAATATTAGTACTCTATCAACCCTGCATTTTCCTCAGATTGAATCTAGAAAAAAAATCCCTTTTTAAAGAAATCATTCATGATTTTATAAATAGGCAAATGTTTTTTTTTTTCAAAATATATTTAGGCTTATTTAAATTCTGCTCACCACACGGAGGTGTACTGTCAAAGTACTGTCAGGTCCTACATATTTACACCACATTTAGTACTTTTAACCTTGAGTGAAGCTTATAATATAAAAATCATTCCAGTTTATTAGAATTGATAAGTATGACACTTTTTTGATGGAGATCCAGAGACATTTAGATGTTCTCTGATAGGAGAAAACCTAGAAAACCTGATAGATTTTTCGGTATGAATTTATCTTATTGAAGGAAAGAAATGCAAAAGGGTACCCTGGTCATTTTGGATGATTCACCAATATTCTGCACCAGTAAAGTATCTGACACAAAATACTTAAGAAATATTTGATTAATGATTGATTGGGAAAGAGCCTTTTCAGTCTAATAGGAAAAGCCATAAGGAAGCTAATTCATGAAGATAATCCTGTTCTATGGGAAAAGAACATTGTTTTTTTTTTCTATCAAAAGATAAATATTGATCATGTATTTTGTAATTCATAAAGTATTATATAAATTGGATTTTCTTATCATCTTATACAACTTATTTTATTGTTATTTCTATTAATATGCTAATGATCATGAGGGAACACAAGGAAAAGCTCTTCCAATTGCAAAAATGTGGGGAATCAGTTTTTGAAGTGCTTCTGTGTTTTTTTTTCCTTCATATTCTAGGTACTTTGTACTTTAGACCCTTAGATGCTATCTTGCTAATCAAGAATGTCCATTGTGGTGCTCATTTTCCTAGGTGATTACCATTGAAAGCAATACAACTGTAGAGTTTATCTAAGACAAGCTCTCATATTTCATGGAAAAGAGAATCAAGGGATATAGGAGTTTAAGTAACTTGTCCAATGTCAAAGAACAAGTGTAGATTTTGTATATGAACTCAGTTCTACTAATACCAAAATAAGCACTCCTTCCATTCTGCCATACAGATTCCTTCCCTGACACCATCCTACTCTCCCACATTCCAGATCCAACTTTCAAATGATAATAAATATTTAAATATTGTGTTCAAGTTTTAAAACATAATTACTTTGTGTTTATATATGTATTAGTATGTATATGTGTGTCTGCCTATATGTATGTATATATTTACATGCATACAATATTGGTGTGAATATGTGTGTACATACACATAAACACATATGTATATGCATGTAATTTGCTTCTTATAACTTGGTAAAGTTATTATAACAGATACTATTATTCTCATTTTGCATAATAGAAACCGAGGCATAGAGAAGCAAAATGATTTTCTTGAATCAGAGGCAAGAATTAGATCAGATTTTGCCTTTCTTTAAGCTTACTCCCCTTTCATTTATGCAAGACTTTATTTTAAGAGTGAGAGACCGATTTCTTGGCATGAAGCTGAAATGATTTTCAGATCAGTGATATGTATGTATCTTCATATATGATCTTTGTCAGAGTACTAACCCAACCAAATTAATTAAAAAAACTCTCTTTACCACGTTGGCCTAAAGATCATTAACTTTTTGAGCACAAAAATCACAGATATGTAAGGTAATATCAGTTTGGAAAGCACCCAAAGTAAAGGAAAACAATTAATATTGACAATTCTTTAACTAAAGGAATAAGTTATCATTAAATTTAATGTATAATCCACCTGCTTATAGGAAAAATTATTTCCAGATAGTGAAGTCTTCCTACTGTTACAGAAATTGACCTATACAGACATGATTGTATGGAAGACAATTCATACCAACTTGCAAGACCCTTGATTTAATTTAAAAGAAAAAGAAAACATTTATACCTCAGAAATCGGGATACTCTACAAATTGTGATTTGATAAATTGTGAATTATTTAGATTGTTAATGTTATGGAGTCTTTGTTAAAAATTCTAATTAACTTCTAAGTGTATCATGTGTGCTTTTTTTCAAAGTACTGATTAACACTTACTAGAAAACACATCTACATATGGAATCACTAATTCTATCTATGATTGACCCTATCATTATAATAGATGCCCTTCTTTCTTGACCCTCAGCACAGACCCCTCAATAATGTGTGACATTGTTTCTGCCCTAAAATCTCTCTGGACAACTGAAAAGGTGGAGACCTCAGAAAAATGCCAGAAAATTATTGTATAATAATCAGCAAGTTTTTTTTTCTCATACTTATATGTTTTGGATAAAGTATTGATGTCCTAAATTCAATTAATTTTCAATTAATTGAAAATTGAATTAATAGGCATAATTTTCCTTCTACCTCCAATATAATCTATTGGGTTTTTTTGATCTTGTGTAAATAAGCATGGGTGTGCAAAACAAATTTCAGCATTAGGCAAGTTTAAAAAATTATTTATTCTTTCCTGGATCTTGTGTGCATTGTTTCTTGTAATAGGAGATGATTAGTGTGCTTCATCATCAGTCTTCTGAAATTGTGGCTTATACTTCAAAAATCTTTCAAGTTGTTTGTCTTATCTATATCATTACTATAAGAATAATATACCTACTTCTGTTTACATCATTCTTTATAATTTCATAAAATTCTTTTTGATTTTTCTGTTACTTTCATTTTGTTCATTTATGAGAGCTCAACAAATAATAGTATAAGAATATTATGAAATTCAAAGATTTCCATCTAACACTAGATACTTTGAGATACAGGATCATTGATAGAATAGTGACACAAAGATCATGACAGTGGAAGACACAATGAAATGTTTTTTTTTTATTTTAATTTTGACATTGATGGGAAATTTTATTTATTTTTGGAGAAAATTATAATTTACATTCTTTAGTTGATTGTTTTTAAAAGGTTCATTTAGAAAAGCTTAGTTTATTTTTAAAAGGTATATTCAAAAGTGCTTGGGGGTTACACAAAGGTACTAAAATCACAACAGTTACTTTTCCTTTTCTCATCTATAAGTCATGTCAATATGTCTTCCATATAATATGCCCATCTCAGGAGACTCAAGGAATATTCTACATTAGATATTAGGTAGAAATTTTCAAGGGCAAAAATTTATGAATTTCTATTGTTCCAAAGGAGGTTATAGATTAATTCTTTACTGGTATCCTAGAGGCAAGAAAATATATTCATTACCTTAACATGTATCATCAATGAATCTATGCATATGTAACAGCGGAACAATTCAATACAATTCAACTAGTTAATAAGATGATATCGAGGTGGGAAATTTTCTTTGTATATAGATAAACAACTTCTGGATATGAATCATCACTGGGCAGTTATTTATTACCTCTGGAAAGTTTGAGTAATTCACTCTTTGGCTTCATAAGAATATATATTTATGGCTGGATAAAGAAGTGAAGACTGTCTATGATTCTTATACTTAATTTAGGTTCTTACACAAAAATAGAGATGGAGATTAATGTCTATATTTTTATGTATCCATCTCTCTTAATCATGTATGATCACAAAGACACAGTGATGTGTGTATCTACACACAAAGAAAAAACTCACACAAACACACCTGCATTATATTGCCTTTCTGGTGAAAAACATTTTTCTCCTTATTGAGAAACCCAAACCATAATTCCCTGCTAACATTAATTTTTTCTCCTTACTTTAATATCATATTTTCTAATATTTCCTCTAATTCCATATTCTATAACTTTGCATTTTAAGGTCATATATATTTAAGAGGTGACTATTATAACTGAGTTCTATAAAAAGTAAAAAATGAACTGAATCTTCCTTTAAGCTCTATCATATGTGTTTATATTACTTTGGTCAATTTCTTATGTTTATCAAATTATGAAAGTTATTTATACATGAAATAAACATTAACATTTTATATGCCAATACAAGAAAGATGTGATTACTTTAATAGGGGTTATCCACACTGGCCTTTAAGGTCTCTATTGACTTCTAGTGGTTCAATCCAGCTAAAATACAAGTAAGCTATCTCAAACATTTTCAATCTGAAGAGAATTTTAATAAAACCAAAGGCTCTGAAGATACCTCAGGTCACTCATTTTAATTTGCAATAGTAAAATGAAAATAGCATCTGAATCAGCCTTCTCTTGAACTTTTTTGGCTGTGAGTCAAGAAATATTACATTCTTCAGTGAACTGAAATTGAGAATTGTAAAAGGCAAATGGAAAAGCATATGGTGACCATAACCATCATGCTATTCATTGAAAATGAATAAGTAAGAAGTATTATGTGAGCTATCATTTGAGCAATAATTGACCTAAAATAAAAATGACATAGTCATAGAAAGAAAAGGACATCTGTTAAACAGTCAATATATTCTATTTGCATCCCTCCAAAGTCAATAGAATTTAAGAACTACTTACTGTTATATGGATTCATTCTAGTAATTCTTAGGACCTTAGATAAGAGTTTCCTTGGAGTGATAAATAGAAAAAAGAAGAATTATCTGTATAATTGCAAGAAACACCAATACATAATGGGTGAAATATCATTTAACTGGAAAACTAGAGATTATTTCACAGACTCTCAATGAGACTCAAATAAGTCATGTTTTCTAAAGGTACACATACAAAAAAACCCATTATGTGGCAGAATATGAAGCAGTTCTAAAATACAAGGTGCCAAAAATCTATGTGTTTCCAAATTCCCAAACGATGAGGACCTTAGAAGACAAAAATATAGAAAATTAATATATTTTCTTTTCTTGTTAGGATTTTATATTTGGTTTTATTGTAATACTCATCCTATTCACATTGTTTTCATTGTCACACTTTATGAAAAAAGGAAAGAGATATAGACATATTCTACATATGAAAAAATTCAAAGAAATGTGCATTGCCATACATTAATTTTTCAGCTCATATCTTTATTTCCACAAGACAAAGCTTTTCCACTTTGTACAAACTAAATTAAGTTTATTGATAACACTGTGAATGAATGGTAATTCAGTGCAAAAGAATTGAAGGATATACATAGAACAGAAGATATCTTGTGAATATATTTACACTAGATAATGAGGGGAAAAAGGGAAACAGGGAAGATTTTAGTTAAAGATGAAATAAAAGTTGCGTTGTTTGTGAAGGAGCAAATATATAAACCCTTATCTTCTGTCACTTACATTCCAATGGAGAAGAAAACATATATAAAGAGAGCATTGTCAAGGTTATCATTATTTATTACTATTTTTTTGTTCACGTTTATTTTGCTTTATTTTTCCCTAAGAACTCACAATGATACTGAGGAAAACATAAGCAAGTATGGTGAAATTCATTTCATTTGATCAGTGGTAATATTGATTTGATTTCTTGAAATAATAAGAAGTTGACTGCTAGTGAATTTGGTTGTAAGTTTCATAAAGAATAGTTGATAATAGAGGAAAAGATTAGGACAGAAATATACATGAATATATAAATACATTCATATATATTTGTATGTGTGTATACACACACAGTATACTATTAGGCACAAACTCAAAAAATGAAACTTTGTAGACATAAAAGGGAAGTCTTGTATTTAAGTTCAAAAAATAAAATAACCAAATATAAGATGGCTGTGGCATAGCTAAATAACAGTTAATGAAGAAAAAAAATAATAGAAATTCAGTTGAATAAAAGTTCATATGTGTCAATTTTTGGCACAAAACGTTGATTTAACTTTAAATTGAAAATATAAGAATTATAAATTCCAAAATATGTAAGATATAGGCTTTGCTCTATTCTATCCTAGTCATAGTAAAGCTAGAAGTTCGTGCAACTCTGGATATAATTTTCTCAAAAATAAATATACAAAGCCGAATATATCACAAGGAAACTCAAATAATAGTGAAAAACTAGAAATAATGATATATGAGCATCAGTTAAAGAAACTATGGGCATTTAATCAAGAGGTAAAGGCAAAAAAGCTCTGAGATAGGCAAATCAAAAATAATCATGTGGGGAAAGCTCTAATCTTGTATTTTGCTTCAAAAGGTAAAACTAGCAGCAATAGGTAGAATTTACAAAAAAATCTTAAGGAAAATATACTAATAACTAGAAACTGTACAAAAGAAACAGTATAGTTACAGAGTATCAATTTGTGCATCACTGCCATGTATACTTTAGATAGGTATGAAATGTTTTAAATTATTTTTGATGTTTATTTAAATTCTCTGATTCACTTCTCAGTAAAGTTATATAAGACTAGCTTCTAAGGTTGTTATTTATAGTGCTTTCTAGTAACACAATTTAAATCATGAGATTAACTACTTAGCAATTTGTAATAATTCTTCTCCCTTTCTCTTTCTTAAGAAAATATTTTTAGAATTATATGGATTAGAATGGAATAATATTGTAAGAAAATACATTATTGGATGTCATTTGCCTTTGGGGATATTGTAGGACAAAATATTTTCTCATTTATAGAAGAAGTTTCCAAGTTTTACGGATGTTAACTGGTACCAAGTGATCCCTTGGTACTTAAATGGATTCTTCTGGGAGAATCTGCAGGATCCTTTTCTTTAATGTGAGCATTCTATATTTTAGCTATGGCAATTTTGGGATTTTCGTTAGAGGATTTCTTAAAGACTTCAGTATATCCTTTTTCTATCTTTACCTTGTCAGGTCTGCTGTGAATCTGCTGCGAAGCAAATCAAATCTTAAATTACAGAGGTGGAGCCAAAATGGCGAACTGTAGATATCATTCTCTGTGAGATCCTGACACCTTCCCTCAGACCCAGACAAATTGAGCCTCTGAACTGGTTCTGGAGTGAGGGCTCCATCACTCACCTGGACTACAACGCACTTCTATCAAAAATCTACTTTGAAAGAACTCTGGAGAAGGTCAGTTTCAGAGGCACAAGCGATCAGCAGCTGGCCACAATCAGACGCCAATGCGCAGCTGGGGCGGAAGTTGGGGCTGGGACAGAACAGTGGATTTTAGGCACCCAGGAAGTCCCTGGGAGACTCTTGGGCCACTTTGCTCTGCTTGCGGGCAGGTGCTTTGGCAGATCTGCCTTTGGTAAAGGGTGGACTGAGAGCAGCTGAAAGAGTGGTATACTGCGGATCTAGCCCAACCACCCCGCACACCAGAAGTCAACTAAAGGAATTGCCCCATGGCAAATTGAAACGGCTGCAGAATTCCCTGCCCTGAATTAGACCTCAAAATCAAAAACATGAGCAAGAAGCAGAAGAGAGCTG
>JAJPUD010034565.1:0-10770 GCA_023553655.1 Myrmecobius fasciatus
GAAAGTTCTGGACTTGAAGTCAAAGGATTTGGGTTCAAATTCCGTCTTTGCCATTTATTACCTGTGTGACATTGGGGAAATTATTTAACCTCTCTGGTCTTGGTTTCTTAAACTGGGGGAGAGTGGATGAACTCAAATATCCCTTGCAGCTCTGAGATACTGTGATCCTTGAATGTAGATAGAAACAAAGTGAGAAGAGAGAGCTCTGGAATTGTGATTCTAAGAATGGCAAGCCTAAACTATATTGGATGAGGAGCACAATGTCCTTCCCCGGGGGGGGGGGGGGGGAAGAAAAAGAATGAGGACCCAGTTTATTCTTAAATGAACTGACCCCTAGAAACTCATCAATTAAGCCTTAAGAGCCAACAGCTGGGACAGCTAGGTGGTACAGTGGTTACAGCAACAGCCCTGAAGTCAGGAAGGCCTGAGTTCAAATCCAGCCTCAGACTCTTAATACTTCCTAGCTGTGTTACTCTGGGCAAGTCAAAATTAACTTAATCCCAATTACCTCAGAAAAAAAAAGCCACGGGCTGAGTTTTCTCTACATGTCTAAACACCCAAATATCACAAGAGCTCATGGTTCTATCCTCAATGTACATCTCCCCTCCATCTCTTTAGCCTTCAGCATCAGAGAATCATAGATTTGGAGCTGGGGGGAAAGGTAAGGGGACATTTTACAGGTGAGGAAAGTGATTAGTGACTGATCCAGAGTCACAGACCTAATAAGTATCTGAGATAGTATTCGAATTCAAGACTTCTTAATTCAAAAGGCTTTATCTGCTTGTGATACCTAACTGCCAAGAGCACTGAAGACTAGTAGCAGGGAGTATGTGTGTGTGTGTGTGTGTGTGTGTGTGGTGCACATGCATGTGAACACATACACACTACCCCCCCAAAAACCAAGCAGTTAATAGGGAAGAAGCAGCAGCCAACATTTGAGAACCCCTGTTTTGGAAGGAGAAAAGGATCATCTGCAGACCTCTCTGTCTCCCAGTTACTGGGCTGGCACAGCTCTCCTCCAGTCATGGCAAAAGTAACTAGAGCAAATTCAGTTGCTAAGCCAAGTGGGACCCACTCAGAGCCACCTTTCTCCTCTCCAGCCCTTTCACCAAAAATTAATGAGATGGACTCTTTTCCCATCCTGATTGCTGGCTTTCTACACCCTCCCCCCAAAATCTCCCTCCTTTTTTCTCACTGTCTCTATTGCAATCACCACAACATCTTCCACGGAACAGCAATATTTTTTGAAGGGAGACAGAAAGGAACTAGGGGAGGCTGGGTATGTGCCAAGCAGACTTGCTCCTGGTTTTCCCAGCCACGATTCAACTTGGAGCAAGAGCAAAGAGTGAGATGAGATGATTGCTATGTGAAGAACAGGTTTGGCACGCACACCCTGTCTCCACTCTTCCTGCCTCTCCTCACTCCCTATGGAGAGAAGAGGGGGGTTGGAGAGGGAGAACATCAGGAAGGATTACATTAGTTCTTCAACCATCCTCATCTCCAGAGGAGCCACCTACAAACAATGAATGAATCACCCCCCAGGGCCCCAACCTTGGAGACAGAAACTGGAAGCTACAGTAGGGGCCAAAGACCAGCTTTCCTAGGGGGTTTGGGAACTGACGCCAGATCCCTTAGTGGCTGGTGTCTACACCCTGGGAGGATATCATCCCAAATGAGGTTTGGGATCACTTTGTATCCAATCTATCAACTGCTGAATCCAAAAGCTAGAAGATTGTTCATCTTTGATAGAAAAACAGAATTAAAGTTTATCAAAGTATCCGTTTACACTCAAAAAAAAATCCACATTTTAAATTCAGTCCAGTGGTATTATTTTTGATGATTTTTACATTTACATAATTGTGGCTAATATTGACCTGTTTTCTACCATCTGGAGTGATCACTCACTATCCAATGAAATCTTTCCTGAACAATTAGGGGAGATCCAGAGAAAGGAAGAGGTATGGTTTCTTCTTTTAGGAAATTAAGTCTGATGGAGACAGGGCAGGAGGCAGAAACCAGACAAGACAGAAAGCAACTGTATAGAACTTTCAATATCAGCGTCCCAGGAATGAGAAGTGAAGCCAAAGGCAGATTAATTGGAAGGACTTCCCAAAGAAAAAGGGAAGGATTTAGAAAGATGGGCAGATAGGGTTGGGATAAAGGGTTTCTATCCTATGCAAAGGTTTGGAATGAAATATTTTGAGATTTAAATGGGGAAAGAGGAGCAAGGTCACTCACACTGGAGGGAGAATTAAGGAAGATGATGGGAGTTAGACGAGTGTGGGTGTGACAGGGAAGAGGGGGCAACAGATGGAAGGGCTGTGGTGTTAATGTCTAACAGTTGCAGAGGAAATTTCCATGCCAGTCTAAGCAGGGAAGGGACTCAGTCATAGTGTCATTTTAGACAGCTGATTGGCATTAAACTGGAGGATGTGTAGGGGAAAGGTGGCACAAAAGGGGCTGAGAGATGCTGTAGCCATCCAGCCTCAGGGGGACTGGGAGTCAAAGCCCCTCTGGGATGGGGTAGGGGTGGGGTGCTAAAGCTAGAAGCTTTCCTAAGGCAGGATGAGATGTGGAGCTGTCTCCATATATACCCACCCTCCCACCCCATCTCACTCCCCCACTAAAAGACAGGCTGCTTGTGTTCTTCTGGACTTGAAAGAAAAACATCCACCTAACAAATAGGTTTCTGTTGTGACTTTGAGCTCAGCCTGTTCATCTTGAATCACTGGAAGCTGTTCTGCAGGTGCCATGAATCCTTCTCCCAGCTCTGTCGCCTGCAGAGGCGGTGATGGGAGGGAGAGCAGGGAGATAGAAAGAATGAGAAATAGAAAGGAGGGAGGGAAAGAAGGGAAGAAAGAGAGGAGTATGGTGGGGAGAAAGGAAGGGCTTGGGGAGGAAAGACAAATAAAGGAGAGAGAGAAAGGGGATAGAAATGAAGAGACAGATAGACAGGCAGGCAGAGAAGGCAGAGAGAGAACAGAGGAAAGACAGAAAGGGATAAGAAACAGAAAAATGAAAGAGAGAAGGAGGGAGGGGAAATAGAAAAGAGAAAAGAGAAAGACAGAGAGAAAGAGAGAGATGAGAGAGAAGAAGGAGCGAGAGAAAGAAAGAGAGAGAGACAGAGAGAGAGACAGAGAGAAGGGGAAGGAGAGAAAGAGAGAACAGAGACAGAGATGGACAGAATGGGTAAGGAGAGAGGGAGAGATCAGAGAGAAACACACAACATAATACTCCTAGCGATCAGCTGAGGGGCCCTTGGCCAAAAGAAAAAAGAAAAGGAGACATTCACCTTGGTTTATGGTGAGAACAAATGAAGTAGAACATCAGAGCAAGGTATAGACACAAGCCTGACAATGGAAAAAAGCTCACTCAATTCAATAAAACAACGGGTTTTTTTTTTTTTTTGAGACAAACACTGTATAAGGGACACAATAGCAAAGCAGACAAAAGCCCTCTTTTAAGAAACACACATTTTGGGGGATCCAGGTTGTTACCAAATTAAATACTGGATAATTTAAGGAGGAGAGAAGTGGTAGGGGGACGTAACAACTGCAGAATTTAGAGGAGGCTTTCCAAAGGAGGTGAACTTTAAAGTAAAAGATTCCTAGAAGTCCATTTTCAGGGACAAGGACAGCCTGTGAAAGAGAGAGAGAAGCCAAAGGTGGAATGGCAAGCCCAGGAAAGAGCAAGTTGTCCATTCTGGCTGACATGAAGGAGGATAATACACATTGAGTTTCAAGGTGAGGCTGGGACCAGGGTTTATATTTTCTCCTGGAGGTAGGTGGGAAAGGGTGCCAAGAAAAAAGGGGAAATCTTAGAGACATCATCCTGGGTGGGTCTGGAGGCCATAAAAGGAACAAAGTGGCCCCTGGGAAGCAGACTGTTGTCCTAGAGCCCGTTAACCTGAGACTTTAAAGGAGTCAATCAAAGTGTGATTTCTCCCATTGCAATCCATCCATCAGAATAGGGCAGACAGCCGTCCTACCAGCTTGGGAGGAGCTGTCTCCTCAGCCCAGATTTCAGGAAAGCTCTCTAGCTCTGATTCTCTCCCACCCCTTCTCTCTGTCTCCACCCCAAAGGGTAATGGGATGCATCCAGTCGGCAGCTCCAAAGCCTTTAATGGGAGCCCAGCACAACTGATAGATTCTGACTCAGGGTGGTGAAATCAGGCTACTAATTCCTTCTAGAAATCCACCCTCCAGGAGTGGAGCACCCTTGCTGCTTTCTCAGGGTCTCCTTGGACCTCTTTTTTCAAGGTTATTGTGGCAATCCCCCTGGCTGCAATAATTGTGTGATGAGAATTCTTCCCTCATTCATAGAGGATCATAGATTTAGAGCAGGAAGGAATCTCAGGTGGCATCTAGTCCACCTTCCCCTCTCCTGCATTTGACAGATGATGAAACTAAGACCAAGAGGTTAATCACTTGCACAAAGTCGCATAGCTAGTAACAGTAATAACTATGATTTATAAAGCACTTTAAGATTTGCAAAGCACTTCATCTGGTACCTTGTTTGATCCTCACACCAAACAGTGCTGATTCTATCCCCATTTTACAGATGAGCAAACTGAGGCTGAGAAAGATTATATCGACTCCTGTTAAGAGTCACACAGCTAGTAAGTGCCTGAGGCAGTACTGGAGCTCAGATCTAACATTATACCTGTTGTGTCATCTAGCTGCCTCCAGCTTGCAAGTAAAATGGATTTTAATTCAGATCCTCCAATTCCAGAAGCGACACTATTTTCACTGCTTCATGTTGCCTCTTGAAAGAGAAGCAAAATTCCCTTTTATATGGGTTTTTCCATTCAGGGCATAAGAAAGTTCTTCCTAAAGTCTACCTCCAATCCCTATCACTACAATTAAAGAGAAAGAAAAAGAGAACAAACATTTATTAAGTGCCTACTATAGGTCAGACAGTTAGATGGTGCAAAGCATACCAGGCCTAAAATCGGGAAGATCTGAATTCAAATCTAGTGTCAGACACTAACTAGTTGTGTGATCCTGAGCAAGTCATTTAATCCCTATTTGCCTCAGTTCCTCATCTGGAAAATGGGTACAAAGTGGAGAAAGAAATGGCAAAACATTCTGATATATTTGACTAGAAAACTTTATGGCTGAACAACAACAATATCTCATTTGAGATTCACAATAACCCTTGGAAGTATGCGCTATTATGATCCCCATATTACAGATGAAGAAACTGAGTCAGACAGAGAGATTAAAAGATTTGCCTACAGTGACAATAGCTAGTAAATGTTTAAGACAGACAGACAGAGAGATGGAAAGACACATAGTAGAGAAATGGAAAAGAAAGATGGGCAAGACAGAGACAGAGGCAAACACAGAGTCAGAGAACACTATCTAGCTAGATTGGCTATACAGATTATGAGAAGAAAAGAAAGTAATGATTTAGGGGGAACCTCTGAGAAGAAAAGGCTGAGGGCAGGCAGACACATTTGTAAGGCTCTGCTGGACTCATATTCATGGAGAAAGAAGGTTCTATCTCATTGCTGAGAACAGAGCAAGAAGGGAAGATCACTTGACATTTGTACACTGCTTTATACCTTTCAGAGTCCTTGGATATCCTCTATGTACTGCAGCCCCTGAGCAATACATCTGGCGGGGATTAAAGACAGGGCTGCAGAGGAGCACAGAATGAGTTCAGAAACTGTGCAGCAGGAAAAAGCAAGGTTAGACACTGTGAAGAACTTACTGGCTTTAAGAAGTCCAAAAAAGGAGAACCCAGTACTAGTTGTCCTAAGAGATGAGAGGGCACGGAGGAGAGAGGAACAGCAATTATTGTAGATGCTAAAGGGAGGGAAGGAGAGAAGAGAAGGAGAGGGGGAAGGGGAAGAGGGAGAGAAGGAGAAAAAAGAAGGGAAGGGGATTGGAAAAGAAAGAGGAGAAGGTAAGGGAGGAGAGAGGGACTAGGGAGGTTACTGAGGACACAAGAGCGGGAATACAGTAAAATTGCAACATGAGCCAGAGGGTCATTCACCATATTCATTCATTCATTATTCTTTCATTCCATTGGCTTTCTATTCCTTCTAGGATAAAATATAAACTCTTATATATGACCTTCAAAGCCCTTCAAAACCTGCTCCAGTCTACCTCTCCAGCTTCATTATACATTATTTCCCTTCTGAAATCTACAATCCAGCCAAAATGAACTGCTTGGTGTTCTTAATACATGATAATGCATCTCCTGTGTCCTCACATGCCTGGAATAACCTCCCACTTCACCTCTGCCTCTTAGAATCCCTTGTTTTCTTTTAAGACTCAGAGCAATCACCTTCTGTATGAATTCAACCTTCCCTGATCTCCCTTGCTGCTAGAGTATTTCCTACCAAATTATAGTGTATTTATTTTGTCTATATTGTGTATATAGTTATATATGTACATGATGTTTGCCCCATAAAATGTAAATTCCTTGAGGGAAGAATTGTTTCATTTTTGTCTCTCAATCCTAACTGCATAACAATGTCAGGAAAATAGTAAATGGGAGGAGAGAAGAAAGGAAGGAAAGAAGGAAGGAAGGCAGGGAAGAAGGGGGGAAGCAAGGAAAGAAAAAAGGAAGGAAGAAAATGAGAAAGGAAGAAAGGAAGGAAATGAGGAAGGAAGAAAGGAAGGAAAGGGGGAAAGAAGGAAGGAAGAAAGGAAGGAAAGAAGGAAGGAAGGAAAGGGGGAAAGAAAAAAGGAAGAAAGGAAGGAAGGAAGAGGGAGGGAAGGAGAAAGAGAGAAAGGGAGGAAGTTAGGAAGGAAAGAAGGAAGGAAGGGAAAAGAAAAGAAAAGGAAGGAAGGAAGGTAAGTAGAAAGGAAGAGAGAAAAAGAAAAAAGAAAGGAAAGAAGGAAGAAATAAAAAAGGAAGGGAAGGAAGAAGGAACAAAGAAAGGGAGGGAGAGAGGAAGGAAGATAGATACACTTAACTGAAGGGACACTGGGAAGAGAAGCAGAGGCTAGGAAAAGCCCAAAGGGAGGGTGGACTGGGGAGCAGTGGGACAAAGGAATATATGTGAAAGCACATTGGATCTCAAAGAACCTGGAAGGACACTGAAGAGAAGTCCCAAGAAAATGTTCATGTGTTTGAGTCACCCTCTCTTACACTTATACTATAGACTGTCTCCTGGAGCTCACTCCTGAAGGTTGTTAGGACTGAAGGACCCAGAGGAGATGCTGAGACAGGAATAAATGTTCAGACAGCAAACCTCACATGGTGAATTTGAATTGAGGATTGAAGTAGCTGATTTTGGCAGCTACTTCATTCTAGAGTCAGATGGGTGGAAGGAATTTGGAAAACACACAGGAGTACAGTGTACCTGGGATGGGATTTCATGCTGCTGACATGCTACTCAGTTCAGTGCCAGCTCTAAGGCTGGCATTGTGCTGGGGATTAGATAGCAAATCTGAGTATCATGTATTGTGTGACTTTTGGTAAATCATTCAACCTTACAGATTCTCATGAAGAAAATGGAAGAAACAGCTTGGTTTGGATAGGAACCAAGTCCAGGTCCCAAAAACCTAGGCCAACAGCAATAGCTTCTTTACTGGACTTTTCTTACTATTTTGGGTACCCCATAAATATTTCTCCATGCCAACAAACAAACTATGTGCTGAGTTACAGGGCAACAGAATGAGAGAGACAGAAAGTGGAAGAAAGGTTGAATAGGTTGGGTGGGAGAAAGATAGATTCCTGTTGCATCCAGAGATATTTAAATTATGAACATTGGAACTCTATACAAAGGACACCCAAAGCTCTTAACTTTGTTGGGAAGGGACCAGAGAAGAGAGGGTGAATCACCTGTCAGTACTAAAAGCAGAATGGTTCTGGTTCCTGGAGCCCTAGTTACATATTCAGCCAGTAAGGAAAGATTCGAATCTACTGCTTCTCTCCTTCCCTGAATTTCCTGGATACTCTATTGTGGAGCCCAAGGGATCATTTTAAGGGACTACAGATCCTGTTCAGATTTCTTCCCTGGAAACCTTCAGATCCTGATTCTTCAGCTTGTGTAGGAGATGTTCCCTTCTCATTCTTCTTTACAAATGAATGGATGAGGGGCAGCTAGGTGGAGCAGTGGTTAGAGCACCAGCCCTGAAGTCAGGAGGACCTGAGTTCAAATCTGGTCTCAGACACTTCCTAGCTGTGTGACCCTGGGCAAGTCACTTAACCCCAACTGCCTCAGCAAAAAAGCAAAAAAAAAAAAAAAAAAAGTTAAAAAAAAAAAAACAAATGAATGGATGAAAAAGCGTTTGTTTGTTTATTGCTGTCATTCAGTGGTGTCCAACTCTGTGATCCCGTGCAACATTCTGTCCATGGGATTTTCTCAGCAAAGATTTACCATTTCATTCTCCAGTGGGTTAAGGCAAACAGTTAAGTTACTTACCCAGGATCACACAATTATTGAGTGTCTGAAACTAAATTTGAACTCTGGTCTTCTTCAGGATCAGCACTTTATCTTGAGCTATCCAGATGTCCTTATCAAGTATTTGCTGTATACAAAGCATTATGCTAGGCACTGGGTTTGCAAGCAAAAAAATAAGATAGTGCCTGCTCTCAAGAAGTTCACCTTTTAATGTGGAAGGAGCAAAAGAAAGGAATAAATATTTATTAAATGCCTATTTAATTTTAATTTAATTTAAGCAGGCTTTCTGCTAAACTATCTCATTTTATCTCAACTGATTCTCATGACAATCCTGTGAGGTAGGTTCTATTATTATCCCCATTTTACAGTTAAGAAAGCTGAGGCAGAAAACTTGACCAGAATCACACAGCTAGTGTCTGATGTCAAATTTGAACTCCTCTTCCTGATTCCAGGTCCAGTGCTCTACCCACTGTGCCACCTAGTGGCTATAATGAGGAAACACCACATGCATACATGCATTTGTCGTTATTCAGCCGTTTCCAACTCTTCATGAGGGTTTTCTTAGTAAAGATATTGGAGTGCTTTGCCATTTCCTTCTCCAGCTCATTTTACAGCTATTATAACTGAGGCAAATAGGGTTGTTACTTGCCTAGGGTCACATAGATAGTAAGTGTCTGAAGGCAGATTTGAACTCAGGAAGATGAGTCTTCCTGCTTATAAGCCCATTGCTCCATCCACTATGCTATCTAGCTGCCATACATACATACATAGAGAAGACGTCAGTCTTAAGTCAGATAGGAAGGTCTCATGGTCCTTAAAGTGCAGACTCCCTGAGAACCTAACTGGCCAGTTCCAATTAGGCAACACAGCTTCTTCCTTACTTCCCTTCTTCCCTCTTTCTCTCCTTCCCCCTCTCCCTCTGTCCACATAATTCATCATACCCTTACCTGCGGTACTCTGCCCAAAGGAATATAAATTTTGATCGATGCAACCTAGCAAGAGATCTTGGAGTTTATGGGCTAGATTTCTTTTTAAAGGAGCATCTCTTTAAACTCAAATCACTCTGGCTCTCATTGATTGGCCAACAATAGGTCCCAGCCCAAGCCTCCCTTGGTCATTGTTTGGATTCTGATGGCTCAGATTAAGTGCAAATAGCAATTGTTTCTGTTTTGGCCAGAAACCTCAGACTGATTTTTTTTATTAAATAAAAGAGGCTATTCTTTGCCTCCTTTCTTACCTTGCCTTAATCACTAAAAGGGCATTGCCTCGGAAAAACTGAGACTTAAAAAAGGCCTTCACCTAAACTCTCTTACCACATCTAGGGTCATCTCCAGTCATCCTGGTCTATTTATTGACACTGGACCTAGAAGGCTGTGGAGGAGAGAGTGAGCCTGGTGACTTTGCACAGCCCTCCCTCACTTAAATTCAATTCATTTTCAAATTGCCCCATGTCATGGTCCTTTTCAAGAACAAGGGACAAACAACAACAAGGTACAGAGGAAAAGCTGCTGCTAAACTATCATCTTTAATATAATTTTTACTGATACCATCATATCAGATTTTGGTGTTGAACCATTTGACAGTGCCAAAGACTTTGATGGCAAGAGCTTTCTTTTCAGGGTCAATAGCTGTGGCTGTGGCTGTGAACAAAAGCAGCTGCTAAACCACATTTCTGTGGGAGCTGCTTCCCAGGATGATGATGGCTTTGAGGGTTAGGCTTGGAAGCAGGACCAGTAATCTGGCAGATGTTGCCACTTCCAGAGATCTTGAGCTTACTTGCCCATTGCAGGCAATTGGTCAGCAGTTAGTGGTGGGATGAGTAATAAATTCCTTCTGATGAGGTGAATCCCTCTTTCAGTGTTTTGTTCACTTGAACAGGCTGAAGGGCCTGGGCCTGACTAGAAAAAAATGGGTAGTTTTCTCAAGGTTCAGGGTCCTAGACTTCTATTAAGGTTTAAGGGGGTGTTGGTAGTCAAGATAATGGGAGTGGTGATGTTTTGACTTGTCTGGCCACCTTCTGTCTCTCCTTCGAGATGCCTTGTAGATTCAGCTAAGTCAGTTTGCCTGCCCTGTTAGTAATCAAGAGATACAGAATTTGACCATCACCATGACAACTGATAGTAATCCCTCTTGCTCTCCAATAATTATCCTCTGTGCCCCTCCAAAAAGCAACAACTCCCTTTTAACTCACCTTTGTATCACAGGATTTCTCCTTATAGCAATTTATGAAAATCTATGTAATGAGTAACAGGAGAGAGAAAGGGAGGGGAGAAAAAAGGGAAGGAGAGAGGGGGAAGGGAGAGAAAAAGAGAGAAGAGAAACAGACAAGAGAGAGGGGGAGGGAATGCAGAAGGAAGGGAGAAAAAGAGAGAGAGGAGAGACAGGGAGAGGCAGATACACAGAGAGAG
>JAJPUD010034566.1:0-10770 GCA_023553655.1 Myrmecobius fasciatus
TAATTCTCCTACTCCTCAATCTTTCCTAGGTTTTCACTATATTAAAGGAATACTTTTACATTTTTCCAATCACTACATAATCTCACAGTAATTTTGTCATACCTGTTCTTCCCTCCTCAAATATCTTACTGCTCCCACTCCTCTCAAACACTGAGAAGCCTACTTCATATTACTGAAAATATGAAAATACTGAAAATAAAATAGTCTTTCCTGGGAGTTCACACTTCTCATATCACCAAACTGCCTTCTGCCACTAAGTCTTCCTTTATACCTGTCTCACATAATGATATGAGTCCCTTACCAAAGCAAATCCCATTCTCACTCAAGAAAATATTCTGCCCTGTCATACTCATTCTCTCATTGATTTTCCATCCCTTTCTACTTTCTGTTTAATTTTGCTGACTACAAACAAAAAAACTGTCCACTGATTTTTGAAAAAATCCTCTCTTGGAGTAACTAGGTAGTGCAGTGGATGGAGTACTGGCCTATAAGAAGGAACTGAGTTCAAATCCATCCTGAGACACTTACTGATTATATGATCCTAGGAAAGTCACTTAACCTTCATTGCCTCCAAGAGAAAAAAGCAATCATCCCTTGATTCACCCAGTTCATCTAACCATGATCCTTTACTTTTTCTGCTATTCACAACCAAATTACTTTAGAAAGCTATTTATAATCAATGTCTCTTCTTTTCTTCCCATGATCTTTATCACCCCCTAATTGTCTTGTTTCCAAACTCTGAATTCAACTGAAATGGTTTTCTCCAAAATTGCTAATGATTTAAGAATGGCTAAATCTAATGAACTTTTCCTTAATAATCATATTTCTTAATCTCTGTAATTATGAACAATGTGTATGAATTTCTTTTTTGATGCTGTCTTCTCTCTAGGTTTTCATGACACTCTTTCTATCATGATTTTTCTATCTGAACACTCTTCAGTCTCTATTAATCTCCATCTAGGAAAACTGCCTTTTTTTTCTTGTTCATATAAGACACTCCATCTCCCAACTCTATGCTTTTTCAGTGGCTGTCCCACAATGTACGGAATTCATTCCTTACTCCCCTCTTGCCTTGTTTCAAATCTCAGTTTAAATCCCACCTTCATCATATAATATTTCATCATCTCCCTTACTGTTAATGTGATCTCCATTTTATCCCATACATATCTTACTTGTACCAAATATTTCTTTTTTAGAATGTGAGCTTTTGGAGATAGATCTTGTTTTGCTTTACTTATGTCCCCAGGGCTTAGCCTTAGTGTCTGGAATATAGCAAGAACAAAATGAACATTTGTTGACTTGTTTTGAAGTTTATGATGAAAATGAGGTGGTTGTATGAGAAAATATTTATGAAATCACTTTCAGTTCTTAAGTTCTATATGATTCTATGTGAATTTAAATAGCTTTGTAGATTTTAAGCCAATTCAATAAATAACTTGGAATGAAAATATATAGGTGTATGTATATATAGGTAAATGTGAAAATTTGGATTTTTATTTCATGTTCACATTTGCAAAGAACTTTTCTCACTACAACCAGGTGAACCAGGTGGTAAAATATTTTTACA
The DNA here is from genome assembly GCA_023553655.1 of Myrmecobius fasciatus. Classification (NCBI taxonomy): domain Eukaryota; kingdom Metazoa; phylum Chordata; class Mammalia; order Dasyuromorphia; family Myrmecobiidae; genus Myrmecobius; species Myrmecobius fasciatus. The sequence goes on from JAJPUD010034566.1 coordinate 1,568, forward strand.
TAATAATGTTCTCATATTCTAATAGAAATATGGCTATTTTTCAATCTTAGAGATCCTAGATAGTGAATCCATTGAAATACTAAGGTAATTAAAATGTTCAGCAAATGAAATTCTATTAGAATATGAATACTGATACCTTGGTGGAAGAATAAAAATCCTATCATTGAATCCAAAGAGAATACTGATGTAAAAAGCATCTAATAGTTTTCATAAGGCAATAATGGACATTTCAATGCATTTGGAGGAAGCATGGACTGTGAATAAGATTTAGGAATGGAAAAAAAGAGCATATGACCAGCAGAGAGAGAGAACATTACCTCTTAGGTTTCTAATCAGACATACCTCCAATTATAAACCTAAGAGGGAAGTTCTCTCTCTCTTACCCCCTCCAAATCAAGGGGCAAAGATTTTATTATGCTGTTAAGAGTAGGTAAAATCCATAAGGTATTTTTTAGCAAGGAAAGAATGTTTTAGCAATTAACAAGAGGACAAGTTTCCAAGCAGAGATGTCATTAAGGCATAGTAAGGACTTTAGGGTTCTAATATGTATTAGTTATCGTGATACTTAGCAAATGGACTAACCCCAAAAGGAGTTGGAGGTAGGTTACACCATTGATTGGCAGGGTAACCCTAAAAAAGGGGATTTAGCACTTTAAAAATAGTTAGCAAGCAAATTACAGTAGAACAGGTCCTTTATAGGGGAAATATAATCTCAGAGGGCTGACATCATGATTTGGCTTTCTGATTGGATGAAGTAACTAACTGTGGGGCTATGATGATTTTGTCAATGTATAAGAATTCTACCAGAGAGCTCCTCTAAAGTGAGGCTGTGACAAAGGTCCAATCAAAACAAAAAAGTCTATTTACAATTCTATCAGTACTCTTCCCTGCTTTCTTATCCTTTTAGCTACCAAGGACCCCATAATTTCCATCCCTTAAACAAATGGAAAGCAAAATCTTTTGGAGTGAGACCCAAAAGTCTTATCTTCTGGCATTGCTCCCCATCCTTAGACTGGGTGTATAGTTGTCCCTTTCACTTTTATTTAGTTCTAGTTTAGATTGAAAAATTCAAGATCTTACTAGGATATTAGCAATTTGCTCATGTCTTCTACTGACAATTTGCTCTAATGATATAAATTTGCTATAGCACATATTGAGGAAAAAACAGGGACATAATTACGGCAGGACAAAGCATTTTTAGTTCTGACTTCAGGAAAGAGTCATAGTATGCAGTAACAATTCTACCCTAAGAGGTGATTTTCACTTTTTTTTTTTCTCAAAAGAATGGGAGTGGAGTGAGGAGGAGGAGGGAGAGTGGAGAAAAATACAAAGGATCATTGTGGCACAGTGGATAGACAATTGGACCTGGAATCAAGAAGAATTCTGTTCATATTGAATCTCACACAATTACTGGTTGTGTGACTTAGGACAAGTCACATAAACACTATCTGCCCCAATTACAAAATGATATATAATAAAAGCCCCTACTTCTGGAGTTGTAATGACATAATAAGTTAATATTTGTAAAAAAAAAAAAGTTTCATAAATCTTGATGGCATTACAGAGATTCTACCTGTTATTTATTTCTACTTTCTGATTTGCATTTGTTTCTGAGGCCAATATTCTGCCAAATTTCCTATATCTGGACTATAATTTTTTTTTATCCAAAAAAATCAAATTCTATTTCTTTTTGGTTGTTAGCCTACAAAGCATTTAACTAGCTAGTCTATCTAGAGGAAGATATCATTTAAACTAAGATATAAAATATGACCTAAGTAAAGAATTTGTCTGATTATTGGGCTTGCCCCATGAATTTATCAATGCTTACCTTTGGGAAATAGCTTTTATTCAGAGAACTCTCAAAATAGGCAGTTGTATTAACCCTTTAAAAATATAGAAAAATATATCTGTAACTATAAATGTGTATCTATCCTTGCTTCATTTTTGTACCATACAGACTTCCAATTTAGGCAAATAAAAGGAACAGTAATTTACTATTACATTCCTAGAAAGCTTTAACTTGGAAGCTCATTGGTTACTAAGTAAAATGAACACTTTCATTTCATGATCTAACTTTTTGATATAAAGACATTTATCAGTACCACTCATGACTTATCAATGATTTCTCATCACTCTGATAAATCTTTAACTTTTAAAGATTAGGAGGGAAATTGATGATTCAAATTTACTGTCATCACTTATTCTTAAGATGCTTTATCATATGGAAGGCACAAATTTCATAAAAAAACTACTGTTAGGCCATAATTTAATAACTTGAAATAGCCTTTTAAATTATAGTGTTAAAAAATAGGGTTTCACTGGTCTCTCAAGGACTGAATGATCTAACTAGATTGTTTCTTTTTATTGGCCTCCCATTTTAAGTCTTAAATGCTATTTAAGGGTTACTAGTCATTTTATTGAATAAAATTGCCAAACACCCAAGAGTCATCTTAAGGATGAGAAGAATATATGATACTATTTAGCCATGAAACTAAATCTTCTTCCTTTGCAGAGGAGATAGAAAAGACTTGACAACCTACTGGGTTTCCCAATAATAATACAGATTGACCCTGCAAGGAAATTTTTTTTCCTTCCTATCCATTTTGCTCAGGACCACAAAATTTTCTTTGCTTTACTGTGGAACTCTTAAAGTAGCAAAAGCCTAGTAAATATCTTAAAACTTTGAGAATGCACACCAGTTGACAATATTATTTTACTAAATAAAGTATTAAGAAATGCAAATTTTAGAATGTTTTACTGGCCTGGATTCATTAAGGAGAAAGACTAAATAACTACCATACAAAAACACAAGAAAAAAGAAAGGAAGGAAAGAGGAAGAGAAGGAATTCTATTGTTGTAGTATAAAATATAAGCTCCATAACCTGACATTTAATACATGAATGATTTGACTGAACCTCTCTTGACAGATATATTTCATATCACAAATCCCCATGTACTCTGTCTTTTAACCAAATGCCAACTACATACACATGTTCTATACTATCGCTTCCACCTCCATGGATTTTCCTGGATTGTCCTCGATATCAGAACTTTTCCCACAACTCTTCCTGTCAAAAGCCCTTTCTCCTTTCAAGAACTAGCTCAAATTCCATTTTTTCAATAAAACTTTACTTGATATGTCCAACAAAAAAAATTATCCAAATTTCCTAAGAACATTTCCCCCCTGAATTTTCTTTATGTTCCATAGCATTATGATTCATATCATACTTACTTGTGTGCCTGCCATATGCCTTATACTACTTTCTTAAGTCTTTGAGTACAAAAATGGATTGATTTTTTTTTCACTTTCATGTTCCCCAAACCTAGCACATATATGTACATATAGTAGGCCTTGGTAAATGGTGAATTATAATTAGTCTCAGGCATGTATAACTATAGACTGGATATGCTTATTGGGTCTTGTGTTTATGTACATCTCTTGTTCCTAAATATATCTGGAAAGGCAACCATCATGTAGCAGATAGTGAATCAGCTTTACATTTAGGGAGCTTTGATTACAAGCCCATTCTAGTTATTCAGAAAAGGATTGCAGGATTTTAGTTGAATGTAAACTCAATGAATCAAGATTATGATGTCATTTCCTACAAAGTTAATATGATTTGGAGGTTCTTTAGGAGGTCTGAAGGTTCCAGAAAACTGGATAGGGATATGATACTAACATAATTTTATGGCATTGTGTGTAATATCCTATTCAGAAGATCATATTTCATGAATACTAATGTGCTGAAGAGTAAGGCAACCAAGATAAAGAAAGGCCTCTCTCATCCATGTCATGAATTCAGTGGACAGGTTTAGCCAAGAGGGGAAATTTGTGGGTTTCATTAAGTATTTGAAGAACTGTCACATGTAGGAGGGATTAGACTTTTTCTATTTATCCACAGAAGGCAGAACCAGGAACAATGAATGGAAGTTGCAAAGAGGCAAATCTAAGCTTAATTTTAGGAAAACAAACAAACAAAAATGTTCCTACAATTAGATCTATCCAAAAGTGAAAGAGGTTGTTTAAATAGCTGGTGAGTCTCAAGGTCTTCAAGAAAAAGCTGAATAAATATTTGGCAAGTATATTAGAATGGGGACTTTGTGAATAGATTGGATTAGATGGCCAAGGGACTGAAGTCCCTTCCAATTCTCAAATTCTGCAATTCTGTGGTCTTGTGTTCTGGAAAAGTCACTTAACCCCTTAGTGTTCCCAGGCAATTCTCTACAGCTATATAGGTTAATGACCTATAAAACTATACATATTTATATGTATATACATATACAGTCTATGCATAAAAATATATTGAGTCCACATATATATTTATAGCATATGTATACATCTATGTAAATATGCATGTGTACAGTATCCATGCATATCCATATATGTATACATATTCTGTACATATATGTATACATGTATTTTTACATAGTTTCCTAGGAACTTTTTGTTATTCTAGACTAATGTTTTATACATATTTTTAAATGAAATGGAATCATGTATCTGTTTTCATGCAGGATCTCTTTTTCAATACCTGCTAACAACTTTTCTGATCTTCCCCAAACATATGTAGATTAACCAAAATTAGTGCTAAGCAAATCAGAATTAGTGTAACAGGAACAACAGGGACAGACTCTAATAGCAGCTTCTTAATTCTCTTCAAAGTTCTCTAGCTCTAGTATGATAGTTGTTGCTTCTAGGAAAATTTAATTTTCTATCGCTTTCTAGTAATCTGTTAGCTAACCTGAGAATATTTTTGTAGTAAAAATATTTCCCACTACTCCCATCATCATCCTTATTATTCTTTAAACTGACAATTCCTAGATGCCTGGTATTTCCATTGGTCTCACTGTGCCAGAGCTTCTCTAATTCCAAAATGGGGGAATCAACAACTTGAAAACTTAAGGTGCTGAATTTGCTAAACTTCCCACTAAAATCCTAAGGAAGTATAAACTATCACTTCCTTCTCATTACACATTCTGCCTCATATCTCACTTCTTTTTGGACAAGTGGCATTGCAAGGGAAGAGGGTATTAGACTTAAAATATCTGGATTCAAATTCTACCTCCAATGCTTATTATCTAGGTGGCAACACAGTCACAGGCCAGATAGAATCAGAGAAATAAGGACTGGAGAGAACCTGGCCATTTCATTTATTATCTATTTCAAGTATCTTCTGGGTTCTCAGTGGCATTGGACAAGTGCTGAAATTCTTCCCCTAGCCATCCTGCTATGAAAGGAAGTGAAGAAAAAAATACTTTTGCCATACCTTGTTTGGGGGAGAGCAAAACTCATTCTTCTTTCATCTTAACACTTATTGTGTTTACTCATTTACAATGGAGAGATTTATAAAAGGAGCATAAATTGTACTATCTCTTCCTCCCTCAGATTGATGAATAGCTGCTTCTTTAAAATCATTATTTCTTTAGTTGGAATTTTAGAACATTTATATGGGTGATCTTTAAAAAAAATATCAATTTGAACATGTGCCAAATCTGCTTACTTATCAACTAGAAACACCTGAGTTCAAAGGTGGCCTTAGATACGTTTTGTATGACAACATATATATGTATATATGAAACAACATATTTATGATTATATGCAGGCAACACTTTAATCAATATGTTTTCTTCAGTTTCCTCATTTGTAAGTAGTAATAATACCACTTCTCCTACTGAGGATCAAATGAAAATTCTTGGCAATCCTTTACTTTTGAATGCTTCCTATGAAAGTAGGACGGAAAAGAAGAAACCCAAAGAAAAGATTAAATTTTTTTTTTGCTTTTTGCTGAGGCAATTTAGGTTAAGTTACTTGCCCAGGTTCACACATAGGGAATGTTAAGTGTCTGAGACCAGATTTGAACTCAGGTCCTCCTTCAGGACTGGTGCTTTATCCACTGTGCCACCTAGCTGCCCCAAAGATTTAAATTCTTAAGGATTTATATTCCCACTGTGCAATTGTCAGAATTGGGGACTTCAAAGCCATATAATTTCTTAAAGTTCAGGTTATACCTGAGAGAAAAATTCCCCAGTCACAAATACATCAGAAACTATAGTGGTTCATTTAGGGGAATGGTAATCATTTTCCTGAAAAAGGGTAGCTCAGCTTGCTGTGTTTTGAAATATAAAGTTAGACTTCATAGAAGAAAAAGGGAGAGAGCTTTGTGGAGAGGAAAGGAAGTGTGTTGCTAGAGAAATAAAGAAAATGGGCCTGGTCAATCAGGGCTCAAGCTAGACTCCTCTGCTCTGTTCTGCTGATCATTAAAATCATATAATATTTAAACATGCAATAGGGAGAATAATATCTGTGACATCTGTTTCACAACACTGCCTTAGATTTAAATGAGATAAAATCTTTTGGTGAGGATGTGTTACCTTGTGTCGTCACAAGTTTGAGCACATATGGATCCTTAGCACTTAATAAAGCCTAATATACAAGGAGCATATAATAAATGCTTATTCAATTGAACTACTCTGAGTAAAACCTAATGCTTAAAAATGGCTTAGAGTAGGGATTTTTAACTTGGGGCCCATTTTCTTTTTTATATTGATTTTGGTACTTCAACTTATAAAGAAGTAGCATGGCATGATAATGATCTCCTTTTGAAAGTAGGAGGTCCTGAATTCAAGTACTCCCTGATTTCTCTTAGCTGTAAAACATAAGAAGGTCATTTAAATCCCCAGTTCTATATAATTTATAGAAAAGATGCTCACCTACCCTACTAGAAGGAATTGCCTCACTAGGATGTCCCCCAAACCTACTATTTGATTGAATTTTTATCAATATTCAACCATTTTTTCTAATCTGAAGCAATCTTTACTTTTTGTTTTGTTTTGTTTTGTTATTTCATGGTAACTCAAAGAGCAGCCCTCCTTAGTAAGGTTTCATAAAAGTAAAAGATACATAAATATACAGGATTCTTAGGGATTTGGGAAGACCTGGGTTATGAACTCACCAAGCATTGGCTGAAAATAAACAGATACACTAATAAGATATATAGTTTTGTTTCCTCATGCATTGCTCACCTTCTCCTTAGGGGTAGATTCCTTTAAATTCTTTAGCCAGGAAAAAAAAAAAAGGACAGTGATTATTCACCCAGCCTTGGAATTCTTCAGTTGAGAGACATAGTGGAAAGAAGTAAATAATATGTGGCTGAGCAGGTCAGTTTTCCCCATACACTGGAGGCATTTTTAGTATAATGCCTTTAACCTACTTGGCAGCTTTCTCATTCTGAATGGATATGTGGGTTTTGTAGTAAACAATGTATGTTATCAGAATTCCAGTTGAAAACCACCCATTGAAATTCAAGGAGACATACCCCATTTCTTTGGGAATTGATAATTTAAGGGTTTTTAGTAGAAATGTGGTGGTGTTCTTGAACCTAAATGTTTCTGTTTTAACTCAGTTTTATAGAGGTTTCAAAATCACTATTTCTGTAGAATTAAAACAAATAAATGAGAAATTGCCCTCATTTCCAGAAGTATTTTTAAAGATTCAATTAATTGTCTTTTTCATCATTATACAAGAGGTGGAAAGAAAAAAAATACTCCCTTAAGTCACCATTTCTGGAACCCACATTAATGAAGGATAAAAAGTGACTTCTCAGGGTCAGATTTGACCTTCTGATCTCAAATAAATTCTATTACCCATGGTATTAATTAGGCTGTATTTTTGGCAATGGCACCCACATCAAACATTTCTTTCCCAACAGTCAAGATGACAAAAATTTCACTATTTCAAATTATTTTTGTTTTGTGAAATTTATGAGTATTAAAGAGATCAGATGATTTTGTAATAATAGCTCTAGAAGCCATAAGCAGCTCATACTTTAATTCTTCTCTTTACATTTCTTCAAGAAAAGCCTAATTGTAAGATATGTTATATCATGCATTCTTCAACAGAAATACTGTATAGCTATATAGCTATGACTCATCACCAATAGGAATAACACAAACAGGAATAACACACAAAGTAGGAATCTAGTAAAGGGGAAATGGTGTGCGTAAATAAATGTATTAAGAAAAAAATTTAAAAATTACTGTGACCCTTCCAGGGATGTAGTCAAGAGGGTTGTAAAACTTCTCCTGGACAAGTATTATCTTTTGGTAACTTCTGGTGTGAATATTCCTTTGCCCATCTGTTAGGGCTGGATTAAATGATCCCTTAACCTCTCTTCTCACTCCTTTATTCTAAGTCTATTCATTTAAAAATCCACATTCTCAGTATTTTAAGGCTATTACTATTTCATTTCTGGTGGTATGATCTAGACACCATCACTTCATAGTATACTTCTACTTAAAAGATTTTTCAGACATTCTTAAGAGTAAGAATGATGAAACTGACTTCAACAAATATAACATTTTTCTTTGATGAGACAAATTTTTGTCCCCAATTTGAACTTTACCTGATTGTACTTGAGAAACTAAAGCAAATGTTTCAGCCATTCCTCCTTGCCAACTACTTTTCATTTACAGTTGGCTGCCTTTATATTTTCACTTTGTTGCCAAGATTGCAGATAAAATCCTCAGACAATATCCCTCAGCCCATTTGTTGAGGTAGATAGAAAGTATACAGAATGTTATAAATTCCAGCTCTTTCAGTCCAATCTTCTTATTTTATAGATTAGGACACTGAGACTTATAGGGATTAAGATTAAGTCACTTGCCAAACATCCCACAGCTGGTAAAAGATAATATTGAATTTGAAACATGACTTTCTCACTCTAAATCTGAGATGCCACATTGCAATTAAAATTTCCAAAACTTAAAATGGAAAATACAAGTCCTAAAAATGATGATATATATTATCAAGAAGCTAAGAGCAAACTATTCAAACTTTTGGCTATGTAGTCACACAAGTCCTATTCAATGCTTCATTCTGGTGAAGAGGTGACACTAGGTTCTCTAAGGTTAGACTGGTCAAATTTATGCTTTAGAAGGTTCTATCATCCTAGGGGAAAAAAGTTAAAAATATAGCCAAATAAAGAAACTGAATCTGACTTCCAAGGTTTAGTTTAGAAAATCATGGAGAGGCATATGACCAGGAGCTAAACATCTAGTGATGAACAAAGAAAAGTCTTAAATATCTCTCAGTTATAAATGTTTTCCCTTTTCCTTTTCCCTTTTCCCTTTTCCCACACATGCATGGATGCTGCCTGGCTCATTGGTTGGTTGTTGTCCTTCATTCTCGAAGTTATGTTTATGTT
>JAJPUD010034567.1:0-10769 GCA_023553655.1 Myrmecobius fasciatus
GAGAGGGATGTGAAGTGTGGACCACAACTTAACATTTTCATGCTCTCGACTGATGTTTGCTTGCATTGTGTTTCCTTTATTTGATTTTTTTTCTTGTAGATAAGATTTTTCTTGCACAACAATGATAAGTGTGGAAATATGTATACATATATTCGATTTGTCAAGTATTTTAACATAATTAACATGTAGTGGATATCCTGCCATCTAGGGGAAGGGTGGGGAGTAGGGGGGAAAAATTTGTAACAGAAAGCTTTGTAAGGGTTAATGTTGAAGAATTACCCATACATATGTTTTGCAAATAAAAAATAAATAAAAAGGGCAGCTAGGTGGCGCAGTGGTTAGAGCACCAGCCCTGAAGTCAGGAGGACCTGAGTTCAAATCTGGCTCAGACACTCAATACTTCCTAGCTGTGTGACCCTGGGCAAGTCACTTAACCCCAATTGCCTCAGCAAAAAGCAATAAATAAATAAATAAATAAAAGAATATTTCCAACTTCACAAAGCAAAAACAAGGTATTAATCAGTGTACTTAGTCAAGATATTAGTAGCTCATTATCTCTCATGTTTTTTTTTATTATATTAACAGAGGGATCCAAAACCAAATGTTTCCTCCCCCCACATAAGTAGAACTAAAGCTAAACTAGAAATTTAACTAAACACTCTAGCTACTGATACACTCTGAAACAAAATTATTAATGTATCTATGACAGAGAAAAGAAAACAGGTTTATAACACAGCAGAAGGTCTTCAGATATAGCTATAAGAGATGCTAGACTGAAAGGGATTTAAGGGAGATCAAGGAATATGTTTCTTCTAGGTCTTTAAAAGCATATATTGCCTAGAATGGTAAAGGTATGTGTAAAGCATCTACAAATAAGGGGCAGCTAAGTAGTGAAGTACCTGGCCTGGAGTCAGGAAGGAAATCATCTTGAGTTCAAGCTGACATAATATCTACTAGCTGTATGACCCCTAAGCAAGTCACTTCACTCTTTTTGCTTTAGTTTCCTCATCTATAAAATGAGCTAGAGAAGGAAATGGCAAACCACTCTAGTATCTTTGTCCAGAAACCCCAAATGGGGTTATGGAGAGTCAGACACAACAACAACAAAAGACTGAAGATAATAACAAAGGAACTAAAACTAACTTGGTGATTTCTTGAGATCCTTACTTGCCCTGAGAGTGATACTTTTCTGAAAAAAGGAACCAGAAAAATCAGACTTGTCAAAACAACAAAATTTCATCCTCAGTTATTTATGGTCTTAATTTTCATCTCACTCTAGTAGTTAACATTTACGGTGTTGGGAATTGGAATTTGTTTCCTATTGCCACTTCTAGTCTCTTCCTTTACTGCCATATTACTAGCTTCTCTTCTGAATCCGAACTTATCTCACAATCCAGATTCTGGTGCCTATTATCCATAAACTCTCAGTCACATATTTTCCCTACTTCTTCAATAAGTTCAGTGCCTTGCTCATAATATTACTCTCAACCCTAAATAATCCCCCCCATTCTAAGTGACTTCAACCTGTGTTGATGTTCCCTACTTTAACTTCCTATTACTCAATCCACTCAATTTCCATTTACTCTTCCACACCCTCTCAGCCATACATAGGGAAAATCATATATGTCCTTGATTTTACCATTATCCACAAGTAAACTACTGCTTCATATTTAGGAACCCTGGCATCTTCTTTTGTCTGATCATAATCTTTTATCTTCCCATTTCTCCCTATTTTTAGCTAGACCCTCACTACAGCAAAGCAATTCTACCATTCTTCCCTGATTTCCCATCACATTCATCAAAGCAATTGTTCTAAATCTTTTCTCCTCTCTACAAGCTGCTCTCCTCTCCCTACCCATTTTGCTGAGGCTCTCACCTCAAAAATCACTAAAAATAAAAAATAAAACAACCAAAAAAAATACTCTTTCCTCCTAATGACCAACTCTTATTATCCCTCATTATTTCCTCCCCTTCATTCTTAAGCTTTGATTAAATGGTCCTTCTCCACAGCCAACTCCTCTATCGTCAATGTCCCTCAAGTCACCCCCTATCCTTAAAAACAAACAAAAAACCAAAAACCACCTCCACTAGATCCTACCATACCTGCCAGCTATTATCCTTTATCTCTCCTGCTCTTCTCAGCTAAACTTCTCGAAAAAGCCCATCTACAATGGTCCACTTCCTCCTCTCCTTTCCTTTCACTTCTGAACCCTCTGCAACCTTCCAAACTCATTATTTAACTAAAACTGCCCTCTTCAAAATTACCAATGATTGCCTCATTTCCAAATATAATTTCATCTTCTAGTTACTCAATTTCTTAATCTCTTTATAGCATTTGACATTACTGACAATGGTTTTTCTTCTGGATACTCTTTTCTCTCTGGGTTCTCCTCTTCTTTGTCTGACTGGTACTTCTTTTTCTGGGTTTTCATGTTATTCCCACTAACTGCAGATATCTCCCACAGACTTATTATACTTGATCTTTTTTCTCTTTTCACTCAATACTCCCTTTCTTGTGATTTCATCAGCTTCCACAGGTTCAATTATTATCTATGCAGATGATTCCTGACTCTCTGCTGAGCTACTATCCTATTATCTCCAATTGCTTCTTGGACAGTTCAAATTCCTGTCCAAAAACAAAGTTCAACACCCTTTTCCCTATTCACATGGCCATCACCTTAATTCAGATCCTTACCAGCTCTAGACTCTGCAGCTGCAATACAAATCTCTGTCCACTCCTATCACATTCTCTACTGCAAAAGTCTGGACCCATTTCACATCCTCCCTCACTCCTCCCAACCCCAAGGTTTAGTCCCACAATCAAACATAAAGCCCTCAGCCATATTAATCTACTTGTTGTTTCTGTGTTTTTGGAGTGGTTATTTTCCTTGCCTGAAACTTAAAAGTAAATATATGTTGACTAATTTAAGCTCCATTACTGTTCTTGCACTAGACATAAAACACAAATAATATTTATAGGGTATCCCAAAAATTTTAGTACAGTCTCAAGTTCTAAACACCATTGTAAGCTTTAATAGTTCAATTAGATCTTAATCTATAAACTATTAGAGCTTATCACTGTACTAAGATTTTTGGGACACCCTATATCAACTTAGTAAATACCAAGTACAGAATGATTTTCACTCATCCCAGTCCAGACAAAACTCTCTCCAAAAATCAATTAAATTAAAAGGGTGCCTTTGCCCTCTCATTTATCATATCTCCATTGTAAATTGTAATTTCCTAAACTCATTTTTATCTTCCTTTTTTTTTACATGACTAAAGAGACATTTTCTAAAGAAAAAACTATGAATTGGTGACTTAGCAATCTTAAGTCCTACACTCAAGTGCATCATTGATAATTTGACCTTATGATGATCTCAGTTTCTTTATCTGAGATGCTACTTTCCTCCATTTAGGAAATGTATAAAGATAAAGATAAAGATATGAAAATTTCAAAACCTATTTTTTATATTCTTTCCTAAACTCTACACTTTAGCACAAAAAGTTATTAGAAAGGTCTAATTTAGAATAAAGAAGTTATCAAATTTATTCTTTTCCAACGATCATGATTCAATGGGATCCCACAAGAAATAAAATAAGCAGAAGAGAAATTCTATCACTCTAATGCAAATAATGTTTCTGAAAAGTTTTATGTAAACTGATTTTTTTTTGGCCTGGCAAGTCAAGTAATATCAAGTGGTGAGAGCTCAACTCTTAAAGAAACCCTCTGTAAAATTTTTTATAAAGCAAACTGAAACCCAGAACAATTTGCCCATGGTAGTGCCCAGCAAAGTCTAAGGTTGATGGATTCCCTAAAGGTTAAGTGATTTGTATATAGCTAAGCAGCAGAATAAGGTTTACAATCTACTACATCAAGCAGTCATTCTTAGGTAACACTTTTTATATCTTCTTTCCCACATACATGTTGTAAAGCCAGGTCAATGTCAGTAACAAGATAATGCAATAAGAACTTTTCTTGGGATAAGTGATCTAAAGACTGCCTTAATGGTTCTTTTTCTTATATTGATATATGAAACTTCCTTTCCCCCCCCATAAAAAGAGCCTCATTTACACTACAACTGCAAATTAATATCTTTTCACATAAATATGGATTCCACCAGCAGTAAACTACTTTTTCAAAAAGCACCACAAGACTGCTCATCTGTGAAGGAAATGAATAACTTTAATCAGCAAACAGCTAGTTTGTGGCTGAAGATCCTGGCTCTGCTACATGGCCTCAGTTTCTTCATCAGTAAAATAAGGGATTATATTAAATTATCTCAAATCCCTTCCTAGGCTAATATTCAATAATCTTAAATCCCTCCAAAAGGGGTGTGGGTAATGAGCTAGAAAGTTTCACAAATGAAATGACTTCAATGTTTTATAGAATACAAATAGAACTGGAAGGGAAATTATTTAAGGAACACTAAAGTGAAAAAGTCAAGTGCAATAGCTTAAAATAGAAACCAATGGAATCAACAGGAATAAGATGAAAATCTATAAACTGAAGCTAAAAGCACATTTCCATTACACAAACATCAAAAGTCAGGTACAAAAGATTTTGGACTTTAGTCCAAGACAAAACAATCTCTGCTCTCATGAGGTTTACCTTCTATGGTGAGAGTTCAACATGTATACTGGCCAAAATTCATGAAGGGAAGGAGTCTGAAATAAGGCTGAAATCAACCTCTGACTAAGACCTACATCTGAAAAATCTCAAAAACCAGGGTGAGGAGGGCATCTTCTATTTGAGACATGAGCCTGGAGTTTGATATGCCTACAGGATACATAAGAAATAATTCCCCAGTAGGTTGCTGAGAACGAAGGAGGGTAGAATTCAGAAAAGTTAAGTCTGAATAGTTCTGGGAATCTTCTGAATTGAGATGATACTTGCAGCTATACAAGCATGGCCATAAGAAGAAAGTATGGATAGATTGGAGAAAATGTCACAGGATAGGGTCTTGGGATATACCTAAACCAAGGAAAGCAGAGCTGGATGATGACCCAGCAAAGATGACTGAGAAAGAAGAGGCACACAATAAAAGAGCAATGTTAAGAAAGTACTCAGGATAAAATGAAGGGTCAAGAATTAGATATGGATAAGGCCTGAGAAAAGGTAAATCAAAAGTAACTCTGGAAAGAGCATGGGGACCTTAAGAAATCACATTATAAGACCATGTACATGTAAATGTGAACATTACAAATTGCAATTACAAGAAACTGAGGCAACAAAAGAGGGTCCTTCCTATCCCTTCCACAATAAAAGTTAACTATTTATGTGTGTCTGTGTGTATATACAGTGTGTTCCAAAAGTTTTGGTGTAGTTTTAAGTGTATGCATGTGTATATAACTAATATTTATCTCTTGTCCCGAAACTATCACCGAACGGCAACATTTTTCTTTGGCCAGTGATTTCATTGGTGCAGAGAACTCTGATGTAGAAAGAAACTCCTTACACTGATGTACTCTGGAGCTATTGGGGCACTGAGAGCTTAAGAGCCTTGTTCACAAGCTCAAGAGATTCCTCAACAGATGCTGCTCCAATTCATAGCCTTTCAGAGCTAAAGGGAGCACTGAAAGATTAACTGACTTGCCCTTGATCACAAGGCAGCATGCCAGGGAAGGGACACCGGTTTTCCAGTGCCTCTCCATCTACTATGCCAAGCTGCCTCTTACCCTCCGTAGATCATTATTAGCAGTTTGCTGCAATAAATATGTTCACCTCCCCGGAGCTGCTTTTCTAAATGACGAGGAGGAAGCCCCTAGTGACCTCAAGACTGGAGGAAACCGGAGAGGGAATATCTGGCCTTTACACAAAGCAAGTCATTTTGCATAGTCTTGTTTGAACAGCAAATTAATACTGAGAAGCGGGTTCTACTGACATTGTTCCCATTTTATGGAGAAGGTGGGAACTCAATGAAGAGGGAAATTGAGGAAGATGATGAAAACTGAGGGACGGAGAGAAGGAAAACTGGGGAAGGAGAGGAAAACTGAAAAAGAAGAAATCTCAGAAAGAAGGGGGTCTCGAAGACAACGGAAGTCAGTTCGCTTGTAAATCTCCGACGCTCTCTAGCCACTTCTCAGCCAACCACCCACCCCAAGGGACCCGAGGGCCGGAGGGAGGTGGGGGGGCGGAAAAGAGACAGAAGCAGCGCCGCAGGGGGTGCAAGGCTCGAGGGGAGGGGCCAGCATCGGTCAGTTCCCTTCCTTCCCCTCCCCCAACCCCGGGGTCTCGCGACGCCGGGCCCCGCCCCCACCTTGTTGTTGTACTCCTCCACAAAACTGCCCAGCGCCAGGCGGAAGCGCTTGTCGGGCCGCACGCTCCAGTTCATGGCATAGACCGTCCACGGTGCCTCATACTTGTAGATCTCCTTCCGCTTTCCGTGCAGGGACATGGCGGCGGCAGCAGGGCCGCCCTCCGGGCCCGAAAAGCCGGAGCGGAGGACAGAGGCCGGGCCGGACCCAGCCGAGGAACCCCAGGGGAAGGTCTAGGGTGGGGGGCGGGGTAGGGGGGGGGGGGGGGGGGGGGGCGGGGGGGGGTGGTGGGGGGGGTCAGCAGGGGCCGATGGCGGAGGGGAGGGGGAGAGCCCTGCAGCGACAGACAACGGCTCTGGTGCCCGACCCCCAGTTTCAAACCAGAGGCACTGACAACAACCACCTTCCGTTTGGGACGCTCCCCCGCCCTCAAAAAGCGGAAACCACGCGACCCTGTAACAGCAGTAGCCGTTGGCGGTCTCACACGTCGTTTAGAACGGCCCTTTCCTTCCATTGGCTGTTAATCCCATCGTTTCAGAGATCCTTCTTCCCATTGGCTATGCTCTTTGTCATTCCACCGAGTTTCTCTTCGCCTCCTTGGAGGAGGGGAAACAATTTTCATTACCTTGAAAATCCGTTGGCTAGTGGGGATGTCAATCAAAGAGATCCTCGACCCTGGCTGGCTAAATTGGGGCGGAGGAGAAGCTTGTTGGAGGTTGAAGGACTAGGGTTCACGACTGATTCATGTACTAGCCGTTTGGATCTCAAGGCTCTAACGTTCTGGAGGACCTATTCCTGGGAGACCGGGCTCTTAAGTGACTTACATTGACCTCTCTTGTCTCTCTACCGGGATACTGCAAGTCCTGGTGTGGAGTTACCTACAGTATACCACGTGGAACCTATACTTCCACTACTTTTGTCTCGAGCATCCTTTCCTCCATTTAAGGCGCACGTTCTCTCCTTCCCCTTTCCCCGCCCCCATTGCATATCTATTCTTCAGTTTTCCTTTTCTCCGAGAATTTCCCAGCCCCTCAAAGACATAGTGTTTCCGAAAACATACTGTTTCCGTGGGCATATCTGGTCAGCCTTGTCTGATCTAGAAATGGTTGGAGAAACTTTGTTAGACCACATCCATCATCCGAAAAATAAGGGATTTTTTAAATAATTGGTATAGGCACTCTGCCCGTCAAATGGTAATTACAAGCAGTAACTTAGTTTCAGAGAATTTAGGCTCAGGCCGGATAACTAACTTGCTTACTGATTGCACAGCTAATAAGTATTAGACTCTAGGTTTCAGTTTCTTCATCTGTAAAATGGGCTTTGAAAGGGGGAACGGGAAATAAGTGAATGATTGTATAGCATCTGGCATTTGCCAGGCACTATGTTTAGTGATTTACAAACATGAGGTCATTTGATCCGCACAACAACCCTGCAAGTTATGTGTTATTCCCATTTTACAACTGAAGAAACTGAGAAGTAGGTGACGTGTCCAGGATGACACAGCTAGTGTGTGAGGTCCTGTTCCAACTTGAGCCTTTCTGACTCTAGAGGGCTAGGAAAAAAGGGGCTAGGAGGAGCAGGCAGAGAAAGGGGAGGGGTAAGGCAAGGTTTCTTAACCTGGGGTCCAGGAACTTATTATTTTAAGATTTTGATTGAAGTATTTTAGTATAATTGGTTTACTTTGTAAGCTTCCTCTTTATGCATTTAAAAGCATTTTTCTGAGAGGGAATCCACAGTCTTTACCAAACTGCCAAATGTGTTTGTGCATTAAAAAACGTTAAGAAATTACATTTCTCAACAGTTTCAGCATGGTTTTATCAAAACTGCCCCTATTGTTTGGGTCCTCTTGAATTTCCATCTGTGAACTTTTTACATATTTCATTGAAGTTTTTCTTCTTTCCTGTTTTTTTTTCCCTTCCTTTTTGCCTCAACATCTCCCAACATCCCATCTCCTCATCCCAAAGCTATCCTCTTTAATGTCAATTGGACAGTAATGACCTCTAACTTGTGAGTGCCCAGAGTTGTACAAAGCAGGCTAGAGACAGGAGACTCAAGACAAACAGAAGTTTAATTTCAGAGTGAGGAAAAGGGTGTTGGATAATGGAAGTTTCTCCCTTCCCTCTCCCCCACCCCAATCCCCAGGTGGTCTTAGCTGCTAAGTTTGGGGCCACTTTTATTTATGAAAGGAACTGACCTACAACATAATCATTCTTAGATTTTGTGAGTGTTCATGGTTAGCATTTTTTTTTTTGAACAATATAAGTGTTTTTTGGGAAAAGTCAATGGATCAAGTTTTTTGAGGTCCTGGCCATCTTGCAGGACATAGAGCCAGAGTTCTGCGACAGGAACAGGAGTACAATACCTGTTAATGACAAGGAACAGGGATTGTGAACATACGATGGACAGCCCTGGGAAATCAGGGGAATTAAATCCTTCAGTGAATATCTGGTGCTGGTCCAAGCAATACACTTTGTCAAAGGATATCCTGGGAGCAAAGGATTGTTGTTATGCCAAACTCAGGGCACAGCCTGCTTGCTGAGCCTTAGTGCTAAGAAACAGGGTATCTCCAAAATATTTTGAGAGTAATAAGTACATAGAGCCAATCAAAATAAATGAATAGTATTGATCCTCTCTTAAAATATCATTTTTACATTTAGTCTCTCGTCTACCAGAAAGTAGAACACATGCTTCGTTATCAATTTTTCTGCAACCACAATTGACCCTTCATTATCAGAATTCTTAAGTCTTAAAATTGCTGTCCTTTACATTGTTAAAATTTTTCAGTTATTAGAACTATAAGAGCATAATAGCCAAACTAGGATTTTACTTTAAAACTTGAATTTAT
Organism: Myrmecobius fasciatus; assembly: GCA_023553655.1. Classification (NCBI taxonomy): domain Eukaryota; kingdom Metazoa; phylum Chordata; class Mammalia; order Dasyuromorphia; family Myrmecobiidae; genus Myrmecobius; species Myrmecobius fasciatus. The sequence continues at coordinate 9,104 of JAJPUD010034567.1, forward strand.
TTCTTCACTAAATTTCAGCAAAAGCACAAGACAATAGGAAAAGATCTAAAGTATGACCTTTTCTGTTCTACTTATACCTCTTTTCCCATAAGAAAAAACTCATCTCTTCATGTGTTAAAAGCCTTGGTTTCTAGGTTTACATCACAGTTACTAGGTACACAATTTATTAACAGGATGATAAATTATGATATGGATATAAATGATTATTTACAATATCTTAGCTTTTAGAAAGATAGCCTCTAAACAAAAGAAAGATAACCTCTAAAAACACTTTCAGCAGATGTTACTTCAAAACTTGTGAACTTGGGGCCATTCCTTCTACTTCTCTGCATTGCCCCTCGAAATCTAACACTTCTTTATTCCAGTCTCTAATAATAAGGCAGTTCTTTTCTTCACCAATGGCTATTCCTTCCTGTCTTCTCTAGCAGATTGCTCTCTCTTCCTCTAATTTTTCATTTCTCTGTCCCAATAACAATTGGTTATTTGCCTGCTGCTTCTCATTCTTGAAAAACCATCTCTTCTTTCTTCTACAGCCAAATTTTTTGAAAAAGTTGTCTACATATTTTGTCTCCATTTCCTCTTCTCCCACACGCTGGTCAGCCTTTTGAAGATTGGTTTCCTACTTCATCATTCAACTGAAATTGTTCATTCCAAAGTAACCAATGATCTAAATTGCCAAATCCAATGGTCAATTCTCCATCTTTACTCTTTATTCCTTTCCTGCAGCATTTGACTCTATTGACCCAGGCTTTCCTAGTGGGCATTCTCTCCTTTATGCATTTCAATAACATTGTTTTTTTGTTCTTCTCTTATCTGCTTGACTTGAAAGGGTCCTTTTCAACAGCCTCTTTTAGGACATGATTCTTGTCATGCTCCTTAATTGTGGAGATAACCCACAATTGTCCTGTTCCCCCCTTTTTTTCTTATACTCTTTCAAAAAATTTTATGGAATAAGACAAGCATTTCTATAACAGTATAATAAAAAAAAGATTTTACATGAAACAGAAAATTGATTATGTATATTTGTTATTTTTATTTTTATTTTTTTTTTTGCTGAGGCAGTTGGGGTTAAGTGACTTGCCCAGAGTCACACAGCTAGTAAGTGTTAATTGTCTGAGACTAGATTTGAACTCAGGTCCTCGACTTCAGGGCTGGTGCTCTATCCACTGTGCCACCTAGCTGTCCCCTGCTATTTCTTAAATATAAACTTATCATATAAATTTCTTTTTTAAAATACTCTCATTTGGTGATCTCATCTACTCTCATGGATCTGATATTTTAAATGCATTTTTATTGATATCTTTTGTTTTTACATTATCTACATTTCCCATTGTGTCTCTCTACTTTTCATACCCTCAACACACTATTCCCTATAATTAAAAAAAATAAAGGAAGAAAAGAAATTCAACAAAACTATTTCAAGAAAAAGTTGACATTATAAAATGTTACACATTCTGTAGAAGGTTTAATTGTCATCTCTATCCTAGTCTCTCTCCTGAACTATCGTCTTGCATCACTAACTACTTCTTGGCTATTTCAAAATGGATATTCTCAATATGTCTATAACTGAAGAAATTTTCTTTTCTCTTAAAATCCACATGTCTTCTGAACTTCCCTATTCTGTCATAGCATGTCAATTTATTAATCTTGACGTCACTGTTGACTG